>JAGVVM010017371.1:0-12373 GCA_019149425.1 Psidium friedrichsthalianum
GACTCAGGCATACTTGCCAACGGGAATAAGCAGTAGTTTAGCCATAGTTGAAGATAGACATCGTTCATAAGGGACCCGTTGTGGGAAAGGAGTAATATGAATTATCGCTCAACAAGGTTTCATCTGTGGAGACGTACAACTGGCCGAGTAAGCTAGATTTGTACACTTAATACCATTTGAGTTTGAGAATAGCCCAAGAAACAATATTTGTCGAGCCTGTGGATTGAGCTTATCAGACCAAGGAAGCAAGAACATGCCCAAATGAGGTAGGGGAGCATCCCCCTAAATGCAGGCGAAGTAATAAGTAAAAAATAAACTTGTACGAGATGGATAATGGAGAAAATAAAATGCCCCCCATAGAAGGCACTGAGGATGGAAGGTGATTTATGAGAAGAAGTTCATATAAAAAAGGATGCAATGGGCCACCTCCAAGAGTAACGATTTTTTCGTTCAACCACCCCATTCTGTTTGAGGACATAGGGACAAGAAGTCTGATGTAAAATCGGCCATGAGATATAAGAAATGATTGAAAATCAAAGAAAACACCATATACCCTCTGGCATTATCATAACCGCAAAAATTTAATAGAACATGATATTGATTAGATTTCAAAAATAAAACCTAACGAAAACAAACAAAAAAAAAAAACTTTAGTTTGTGATCTTTTATTAAATATAGGACTCATGTAATTCATGAAAAATCATCCACCAATGTAAAAAATTGTATATACTAAACATATTATTGACAATGTGGACCACTCAAAAGGACTTGACACTGATGGATAGCGAGACGAGAAAAGGCTCATATATTCATGAAACCAGGTGAAAATGACGAAGAATGTTAGGGTGGTGGATGACCCATGCCCCATAAACGACAATGCATTTTGAAATAAGTGAGGAGCAGTTTTCTTCTGAGTCAACCGTAATAATAAGGTCTTTGTTCAGGTAGTGACAACCCATTGGACTCCATGTTCATTGGCCAGGCCGAAGTCATCCATCAGATGGGCTCTGAGGAAGGCTAAAATACGCAAAGCGAGTTGGAATTAAATGTTCAAAAACATTTCAAATCATCTAGGAAGAGAACTACACAAGTAGTAAGTTATATGGAACAACTAGCGAAATAATAACATAAATAAAATAATTAGAGAGGGACCCAAGGTTGCATTCCGTCCCTGACTGAGTGAAATGTGGCTATGAACCATCACGATCAGCAAGTGTAACAGAACTAGGTGATATAAAGTAATACAATTACAAACAATAATTTAGATTATCGATCATATGAGTGGTGGTATCAGAATCTACACCTAGGAAATGGGTGCAGAAGAGAGTAAATAAGATGGACTGGGACCTGAAGAAATCTATGTGAAAGGGTCCGATTAGGGGGGGGGAGGCAGATTAATCCACCACTTGGTTGGGATTTACTAAAGAATTGTATGCTTGGTGCAGTTCGCTAATAGTTTATTAGGTAATTCACTTCCTGGAACGTGATTGTCAAGAACCTTTTGTACTGGAACAAGAAAGGAAGAATTCTCCGACTTTCGTATAAGTAGCCTGTGTATGAAGCTTCAGGATATATGTATAGTCGATAAGCTCAGTATGCGCCAACTTGCCCACATTTGTTGCAATATAGAACTGCCAATATACCCTACCATCATCTCAGGTGCCTATGGATCTGGTGAATAAGACAAACCTTTCACTAACCTCGAGGACTCACTCCCCTAGGCCTCTACGACCGCTCTAGAAGACTGATAGACCATAGCACTACACGATAAGGTGGTCAATGCCAATTGAGTCAAGTCATACCTTGAAGAACCCTGAGAAATACCATCATCTACCAATGGGAGAGTACCCTATGAGATAATCTACTTTCAATAGATAAGACGATAGGACTCAGTCCCCAAAGAAATAGCACAACTCTCATATCATGTTGGGCGGCTTAGCCAACGTTTTGATGGCTATCAGTGGCTAGCAAATAAATATCCAGTTTCTCACAAAGGATAAGTTGAATCTAGAAGAGTAATCAGATGCAAACATGTGTCTAATACAAAGGTCAAATAGTTACTCCACACATCAACCAACACGAGTCATATTATCACGACGCTGAAAATATAAGAGGGCATATTTGTCCCAAATGGTTTTGGCTAATGTGCACCACAAAACTGAGGACTAATCTTGAAATCCATGGTATTCCCATAATAATGTACTGAATCGAAGCAGCATCACTAGACGAGCACCAATCATCCTCCTTTGTTTTTTATCCTTAAGGTGGAGATGAAGTTAAGGATACGTCAATTATGTTGGTGGGCAAAGAATGTTTTTTTTTTTTTGATAACTATGGGGTGTCGCAGCCGTGGGGCGCGGCGAGCTTACGCTCAAGACCGACGGCGACGCGACAAGTGGGCAAAAGAAATTTTTGATTGCCATAAACCAATAAAGGTAATACGGTCGCATCAGCTTAACAGAGGGTCAACTTCAGATTAATGCGATTGGTATCCATGTTTCTAGAATTGCCAACCAAACTCAATAATAATATAAAAGTGAACTTAAGAGAAATTTGCGCCTTGTGCACCAAATGTAATAATCACCACCATTATCACCAAACACAATAACTCATCAAAACAAAAGCATAAATCAATATAGTGCATTAACAAATCCAATATCAACCATCGCAAGTAAACTTCAACACCAAGCATAGACCTTGGTTTTGCAAGAAAAGAATGCTTATGCAATTGTCCACATTTAGTATTTCAAAGTCGGTTGTTTTTCATCAATATGAAAGTGTTTGTCTCGATATGACTTTATCAGAACTTCTGATGCCAAACGAACCAATAAAAAACAATAGGAAGCATAAGCAACTACAATTACAAGGGCTTTACCATACAGATGCTTGTCCAATGAACCATTGCAATTCTATATGAGGAACCGTTCTGTTTCGATGCAATAGCCCACTAACGTCACCAAGTTCTTATGATCCGCACAGCTTAGCACTTTGATTTCGGAACAAAACGCTAATGCACCTTGTGCACTCAGGAACTTGTGTTGTTTCACTACAATGATTTCTCCATCGGTAACACTCCTCTAAAGACAAGCCCAAATCCAACCTCACGACTTCGATTAAACGTCCAAATCTTACGAAGCTCCACGTGTCCTGTATTGATGGAGATCAACTATCAGTAATTTACGAGTATATGGAGAACAACAATCTTGCTAGAACCACCCACCAGCTGGTGGCTGCGCTAGTTTGCGCTCAGTGCCAGTGTCTTACTTTGGGCACTGTGGTGATGGGGGCATTGCATTTGCCCCCGAGGATTAGTTGTGTGCTTCATCACTAGTTTGAGCGGCAAGCTCGCTGGTCGCACAGACACCTCGGTTATAAAAAAAAAAAAAAACAATCTTGCTAGAACCTTATTTGGCCTAGAAAATCTTCAATTTTAGGTAGACTAGCCCATGAGACGTAAGATCTGCACCTGAATCGTTAAAGGTCTTACCCTTCTCAAGTATCTATTCAGTTCTTGCCCTGTGTTTTATTGAGCTGCGATGTAGGGACTTTTACACAAAATGGGTAACGGTGCCAATCATCGGAGACGCGCATATTAGCAATGCTTCGTCGGATCTGGACATCAGGCAACACTAGGCAAGGTTTAGTGACGCTAGATCTAGGCTACGTCGAGCCGTCGAGTGGCATTGAGCAACGCCGATTACTCTGGATCTAGGTTTTTTTTTTTAATTGAAAGTGGAGAAGGATTTTGGTGACATTCATAGGCTCTAATACCATGATGAAAAACATAAACATCATTCACTTTTCATATTACAACACACATATATATATAGGGCTCACTAATTATAGAAAAGACTGAACTACGCTTTCAACAAGGATTATATCTCAAACTTCCAATCTTTTAAAGATGAAAACGCACTAGCCAAATTGAACTCCTGCTCTTCTGTATCTTGTCATGACAGGGGAGCCACCCATCCTCTGATGTCCGAGTGCTCACTTTGGTTGGGCTTATGAATGGATGTAGTTTTCCTCTTGTCATCTCCATATGCATCAACCAATGCTCTAGGATTCATATGATTATGTCCGCTAGTTAGGTTGATTGCAGCTAAAGTTCCCAAACACTTTCGACCAACATCAAAAAAGTGATTCCTTTGCCAATCAGTTGACTACTCCTCTCTACCTGCCGCTTGCAAGGTCATATTTAGAGGCAAGGTGAGATGGAAATTAACATCAACATCACCTTTATTTCAAACCAATTGGAGTTGGCGCAGGGTGAGATGGAGATGCCCTATAATATTTCCTTAACGTGCTATCAATTGTAAATTCATCTTTTTCTATAGAGAAAGTCATGTAAGTTTCTCTTCTCATAGGGGACAAGGTCTTTGTAAAAACAGCATTGGGAGATGGATGAAGCTTATTCGCCCTGGCGGAATAGAATGAACGAATAATGTTTTCTGTTGACCTCAACCTAGTAGCTTTACCTCCAACATGTAAGAATAAAAACCATTATCAGATTCTCACACACTCTTGCACACAATGCATTTAAGCATGTCTTCAGACATTTAAATCAGAGGAGCTTAACTCCCAGAGGCATTGCCATCATGAGAATGTCCATGTTGGTTCATAGTTTTGAAAGCTCCTACCGAGATGCTATTTCCACATACTTTGTGTAACCTACTATAGCCAATGCATGACACTAAGAACTATCAGTAATCGTGGTGAAATCATTGCATGTATAGTGATCATTCATGTAGTTCGAGTAAGAGATCTCCATAAAACACATAAGAGCAAGTACATTGAAACTGATTTTCTCGACTAAGGTTAACTGGCATTAGCTTTAAAGTGAACTGCTCATGACTTTGTAGCATATGGAAATGAATTAACTATTATGCTGATCTGCTGATCTTTACATTAAATGAGTAGCACTTTTGTGTACAACCCACCCTTTTGATAGCAATACCGTCCCCATGATTTGCGGTTGCAAACTAGTTGTTTGCTTTTGACTTCCCACTTCGTGTATAACATTTTTCTCTCAAAGATTATGTTGGAAGCACGAGTTATTCCATGTGTAAGTAATGATCCGACTGCTAGACGCTCTAAATTTCTCATCTTCGGTGGTTGGTTAAGGTATGTGGTGAGGCTTTAGCTCTTGTTGGTGGACTTCAATGCTTGAACTGAGCATTGTCTTGATGTTGGCATGAACTTTTCTCTTGTAAAGGCCTATTAAAGATCATTGCTGTATTAATTTTGTCATTCTACATCTCACAAAATGATAAACATCTATTTCCAGTTAAAGAACCTTGTTAATGAAAAAGAAATTGTTGAATCTCTCTGATTCTTTAAACCCATAAAGTGATGACTGATGCACGAATGAACTGCCTTTCTTCATTTTGTTTCCGTTCTCACATAATTTTCTCAATTTCTACATTCTCTTACCTTTTTCGCTGACGTCCTTCATTTTCTTTTGGTAGATTTTGAGCAAATCTCGGGACAGCAATCGACATCCGAGATGTTTAAAGAAAATCTGCCGGCAGATCTTCCGAATATCCCCAAGAAACAAAAGAGGAAAAAGAGCAAGTCGTCTTCATCCTCGTCAAGATCCTCGAAGCAGCAAAGTCGAAGGGTTCATTGTAGAAATAGATAAAACACTGAACCTGCAACACTAGACCTGGTGGGGGATAATATGACAAGGAAAGAACGACAATGCCCGCTAATGCGCATAGAAGAACTTGCTTGTTCACCTTCTCCGCGGATGTTTCCATTGAACAAGAGGATGTAGAAACTTGACAAGTTTCTGTACATTTGAACTTGTCTTTCCTTTACGATTTTTACAGGGATGTCCAAAAATCGGTGAGAGTGGAATTTGGGAGAGAGGGAGGATAGGGGCAAGGGCATGACCTAGTTCACAGACGACATTGATTTAAGGAAGTTTGCTATTGTTTACTTACATTAATCTTTTTCTTTTCTTCTGTTTTTTCACATTGTTGGGAGATTGATTCTTCAGTTGTGCTGGGAAAAGATTCTACAATTGAAATTGTCGGCTTTGAGAGTGGGTTGTGATCAGGCGGATCGACGGATCATGCAGTGTCACTCAAAATACAATTGGGTCTGATTTTTTTAGCATTCAGGAGCAAGACCAGTTTCGAATAAGACGAGAGATTTATCTCAAAATACCGATGGCAGTCGATCATATGGGAATCAAACATGGTTCATTCTATGTGACGTACATCCACTGATCGAGCAATAACAAGAGTTGCGATATAGATTTCAACCCCATTCAATTGATTAGCTTGGAGAATTCTCAAAAAAACTCTGATCTAATCTCACAAAAGGCTTCTCCAAAGCCCTCCAAGATGATTAACCGCCCCAATCTCTCGTATAGGTATGACCACACATGATGCGGAGAATGAGAATGACCATATATATTTATACAAACATCGAGGAAGCCCTTTATTAGGAACTCAATGTAATTGTCAATAAGCACTCTATATGTAGACTAGCAAAATGCCCCATCAAACCTAACTGAGCTACCAAACCAATTAGTGGTGCCATTGGCAAGCCTTGAACCTTCTTGTTGCGGCTATTAGACACTATCCAGGGATCTTTACAATCTATTGATCATAACTCATATTTAGACATATGAAAAATATGAACATTAACAAAGTAAAAGTATCAGTCAATGATATAACCGAAAATGAAAACTACAACTAATAGTTTCATAACACTTATCATCAGATGAAATGTATTGTCACACGATTGCGCGAAGACCTAAAATAAGAAAAACGTAAAGACTTGTTTTAGATTCTATGTTCTAGGTTCTACCTCCTAAAACCCACCCGTCAAAATCGGTTCCTAATTTTTCGAACCTGAAACCTACCCTACATATTTTAGAATCTGAAACCAACAATTTTTCACTAGTTTGATTCTCTAGTTCTCGATTCTACTTCCGGAATTATGTGCACCCCTAATATTTCCCTTTCATACATGCTTGAAAAGGGGCAATATTTTATTTCTATCTCTAATCGAAGAAAATCATATCTCTAATTGGTAGATTACAAGTTATGGATATTTTTCAAAAATGTGCTTAGCTAAATTTAAATGTGGGCATGTCTATATATTGTAGCCTACCAATAAGACACCCGGTTGGAGCAAATTATCTTCAACCAAGAAGGGAGAAAGACAAGATCCCGGTGAAAATGGGCAATGTAAATAGTCATACGGAAATTACTTTGATAGCCTCCGCAATTGAGCGGGTCAAATATTTTTCTGTAAAGGTTAGGATGAATGGCATGGACAAAACTTAAGAATCATAGCCATTACTTATGAATTTGTTCTTGCAAAGAAGATGTTTATTTATCGCATTCTTCAATTAAAAAAAAAAAAAAGGCACCAATTCTCACGCGGGAGATATTTTTGTCTCAATCAATAAGCTGCATTTGGTTGAACTTTTGAGGAAAGCCTTTAGAAAAATGCAAAGCACTTTTTGTTGAAGGAGTTCTTCGAAATGCGAATTTTTGTTTCTTAAATTGAAACTTATACATCCTTTGCAAAAACAACTTTGATTAAAATAGTGTTTGAAAAAATTATTTTTGCAAAGAACTTTTCTTATTTTTAATTAAACAAGATGAAACCCTTCGCCAGCTAGCGAATGGCAGATAGCCGCTAGCCACCCAGATCTGGCGCCGACAATCATCGACTTAGGTCACACGACCTCAATCGGCCCTTGGCGCGACCCTCGTGACCCCATCACGGAAGTCGATCGACCTTGCGATGGACTTCTAGATCGTGCAACCACGAGCGGCACCTCGCCCAGGTCACGAGAACCCCCGAGGTTCGTCTGGGTCGCGCGACCTCAGGTGGTCCCTCACCAAGGTTGGGCAATCACTTCGACCTATCGTCGCTCGTAGCCTCACGCAACCGTGTTGTCCCACCTCAACAGAGAAGACGATGACTAATCGTAGATGAGGGCAAAATCAAAAAACCAAAAAGTTGTTGAGGATATTTTTTGGAAAAAAAGAAAGAAAATACTAACCTTTAGCCTTGCACGGCGAGAAAACTGAAAGTCCAAGGCTGACTTTTGTAGGATGGGGTTTCTAAAAATGTTTTCAAACACCCACATTTTAGCCCATGGGGCCTTTGGAAAAGTCTTTCCTACACGCAGCCTCATGTTTCACGTGTTCCAAAAAAAAAATAATTGGCCACGTGTTACAGCTCGACTGTGATGGTATTGTCCAATTCATTGAATGTATTATAGGGCGGTGATAGACGTTTGTAACTAATTTAAAGAAAAACGATTTAATTCCGTTCCTCTTTAAAACTCTATTTATTTCACACAAAAAAAATGATATTTTTGAAAAAGGAAAATATTTTTCAAGAAAATTATAATATTGTCGAGTGTTTAGCTGAAACCTAAAAATAAACTGGAATCTTTTTTCCATCGTTGATAAAGAAAATCTCATTTGATTTTCTGCGTCGTCGTTCGTTGGAAATTGTTGACATGGACTTGGCCGTTCTACGTGGTCTAGACGAAGCTAACATGCACAATTTTGTAATTTTTTTAAAAATTAATTCTTTTAAAATCTCATTTGGGGTTCCCGTGCCCAAGCATAGAGTTTATAGTCCAAGCCGAAAAATGATTTTCGATTTTTTAAAGATGAAATTATTTTCCTGAATTTAAACTTTAGTAGGAAATCCCTTTTCATTGACTCATTTTCTTAAGCGATTAAAAAGCCGAAAAATGAGAAAACTATTTTCTTGAACAATTTTTTTTTACGAAACGAACGGATCCTAAGTCTTGAGGACTGTTCTCCAATCGAAAGCGATTGCTAGCATGGAAGTAGATCAAAACATGGCACCTTCATGACTTCGCCGCCCATGAGCCCGTCGATTTCCCCAAAATGGGGCATCCCCCGCCCCCCCCCCCCCCCCCCCCCCCCCCACAAATCTAGAAGCAAAGATCAAATTGACTCAATAGAAACATTCGTATTTCCAAACGTTTTACATGAGGACGGCCATAAAGCGCACAAGCAAGGATCAAAATCGACTCACGCGCACCGTGTTTTGCAATCAGTATTCGTCTTGGACAAGGACTCCCGACACGATGGTGCCGGCCTACCTTATCCACTGATGATGAACGGCGCTTCACTTGTTTCAAATTAAAACCATCTCCTTATATTCAATGACAAGAAGGGGAGGAATGATTTTGACATCGTTGGCATGTGTGGTGACCAGCCAAAGTAGGTCCTCGTACTGGAATGTCTTGGAAGATGGTGTCCTTGAATAGAAAGAGAATGTAAAAAATTATCGTCCTACCTAAAGTGAGGCATTTCCATAGAAGTCGAGTGTGTTACGGACCCGATATTATGCACCTAAGATGAATTTTATTGTAAGAAAGATATAGGACGTTAGGCTTATCTAGCTAGTAGGGGATATTGGTTCCCGGTTCAATTTGATTCCTAGGCAGTCCAATGAAATTGGTCGAGTTCAAAGTTCACGTCTCGACGTTGTCTATGCAATTTGGGATTTTGTTTTCCCTATCATGTACTCTGAGTCAGATGGGCATGGAAAGCTTCCGGCGGTATTCCTTTCGTGGTTCACAAACCGACAAGTTGAAGGATAACAAGTGGCTCAGTTAGGATTCTTCATGGCCATCTTTGTTTTCAAGTTCCCTTCTATGAAATAAAAGTGGTGTTTTCAACATGAAACATCACCAAGATTCATCGAGCTAAACATGCAGATCCATGGCTCTGGTGCCTCGTTGCGCTCATTAGTATCAGCCAAACTAGAAGAAAACATGTGTGAGGAACAAGCAGGGAATTCATTCATCTTGATTTTTTTTTTTTTTTTTGGTCAAGGAAAAAGAGGTCACATGCTCAATTTCTCGCACCTTTTTACATTAAAAAATAGATTAAAAAATAATCGATCCGATTGAGCGATTTGGTTCCTCTTGGAACTGGGAACCAAACTTCCTAGACACCGGTTTTACTTTTAGGAGCTGGGAATCAAATCGTCGTTCTTGGGAACCGGACGAAAAACCAGCCGGTTAGGTTCTGTCCGGGCGATTCCCGATTCGATCGGTCCGTCTTACTCACCCCTACTATGTGGACATTTTATTAAGAATATTGCAACTCAATTCCCAAAATACTGGCTGCATGAATCACGAGAAAAGCCGGTACATGGAAACCATATGAGTATTCCCTCGTGGACGTCACCTGATCTGATAACGCAGGTGAGCTTAGGCCGAATGCTCCCGATGCGGCTAAGTATCTCTCCCTCGTGCTGTCGTTTATATACGCGAAAATGTTCTGTCGTATGGCGACATCCTCGTAAATGTGTTTGGAGGAGTTATAAGGAAGAGAGAAAATGAAAATTGACGAAAAGTGATTGAGAAGAAAAATACGAACGATGCTTTGAAGTTCGGATGCGTGGGAAAAGTGGGACAAAGAAGGAGAGAGTGCATGTAGTTGTTTGAATAAATTAAAAGAGAAGAGCGAAAATGGAAGGAGGAAAAACAATTCGGATTGATTTAATAATATCAAGTAAGGAGTCGTTAACTATCATTTTAAAATTAAAGAAGGTACATGCTATTGTTCTTCCAAAACATTGGACAAAAGCTTTTTGAGATTGAAAAGATGAGGAAAAATAATAACGGGAGGGTTGGACGCACAATCGAGAACAACACTAGCTCTGATATCATGTTAGAAAGTCCAATCCAAAAGTTTAAACTAATAGATGGAGGGAGGCCACATGATTAGAAAAAGTATATAAGATCCGTTATCAAGCGATGGGACAACAACTTCAATACATATCTTGATCTTTGTAGGTTTTGAAAGATTTTAAGTGCTCAACATATGGAGGAAAAAAAGGTGAAAAATAACAGTCATACTGAATAAATAAGCTTGCCATTCTTTTTAGGAGTATCTAAGAGCATACGTGCAGAGGCTTGGTTGCCTAAAGTCTCACTAAATACCCTGGAAGTCCCTTTGGCTTGTGTAGATGGTTCTAACTTAAAGCAGTTTAACGTAGTTGGTGAGATTTGAACGAGTGATCTCCTTGAGTGAATATCTCGACGCCCTAACGCATCTGCTTTTTTTTTTTTTTAGTGTTCCTAAAAAGTTGAAATTGCATTCGTTAACAATTTAAGCTTTGGAAGATATCTAACAAGAGGGGTATCAACGAGCCAGCCAGTTCGGTTCTAGTCTCCATCGATGCTATCCCACTTCCGATGTGAAGTGTGTATGTTTTTTGTGACCCCATCTGCATAGATCTTGAACCAAAAAAAAAAAAAGGTAAAAAGAAAAACTTAGGTTTGGATAAGGTAGAATCAAGTAAAGTTACATCATGGAAAATTACCAAAAAAGTCATAAACCTATTATAATTGTGTCAATTCATTCCTAAACGTTTTTTTTTTGGGCAATTAAACACTAAACCTTTTACATTTATGCCACTTCCATCCACTTGGCTGACTGGTACTGACATTGATAATTATTAATGATAACTTTTAGGTTTTTTCTTTTCCTTCTTTGTCATTCTTTTCTCCTGTGGTCGAGGAAGGCAGCCAAGGCCTCACCGGCGACGGGCAAGGCCGCCTTTGCCCGTGGTCAATGAGGCTGCCGTTGCCCAAATCTAGGCAAGGCTCGCTAAGAGCTTCACGGCCCTCACCCAATGCGAGCGAGCTCCAACGACCATCACAAGCCATACGGAAAAATATATATATATATATATAAGAAAAAAAAGAAAAAGAGGAAAAAGAGAAGAAAAATTAAAAGTGTGATGATAAATATTAAAATATTATTAAAAATTATTCAGATCAGTGCCGGCCGGCTAAATAAACTGAATTGACACAAATACAAAAGGTTTTGAACTCGATTAGAATAATAAATTAGGATTAAATTGGCATAATTGTAATAAATTTAAAAAAAAATTAAAATTTTCCTGATTATATTATGAGCTGCATAGAGGGCTTTTTACGAATGGAATGCAGTTCGGCAGTGGTGATTCCGAACGGAATGCAGTCCGGCCTCAGTTCGGCAGCCCCCAGCCGAATTTCTCTCCCAAAAAAAATTTTCACAAACCCCCCCACTGCACACACAAAAAGTTTCACGCAACCCCAGCCTCAGTTCGGCAGTGGTGCGGGTGTGTGCCTGCGTGAATTTTTTTTTTTTTTGGGTTCTTCAGTTCGGCAGCGCCCCAGCCGAACGGAAGGCAATTCGGCCAAGACTGCCTTTCCTGTTCGGCAATTGCACTGCCAAGCTGCCAGTTCGGCAATGCAATTGCCGAACTGTATTATGTCCGGTAATGAAAGTGCCGAACGGATCCCCATTTCGTATTTTCTTCCCATCAAGATTCAAATTGGTAAATTGAATTTTTTTTAGCA
>JAGVVM010017372.1:0-10682 GCA_019149425.1 Psidium friedrichsthalianum
GCTTGAGAACCACTGCCCCTTCCACCACAGCAGACCCTCTTCCTTGGGATTGACCTGGTCATTTAGTGTGATGGTTTTGTCCTCGCTGGTTGCCCCGTATTCAGCAGCTTGTGAATTGTAGTACTGCGGTCAAATTTCAAAGATGTAGGCTCGACTGCAACCCTCATACAGCCTCTCACCAAGCGTGTCAATTATATAGTAAGCTTCCGGTTCGACCTTGAGAATGAAGAAGTGGTCGTTCTAGCTCACAATATGAAGATGTGGTTCACCATTAATAAAGCTGTCCGATCCAGTAAGACTAACCTCATCCCAAATGTTATTGAAGGACATAGCACCATGTAGAAAGTCAAACTTTCCCTCATCCATGCCCTCTGGATAAAAAAACTAATAAACGACTTCTCAGGAAAAACATAAAGAGGATGGATCTTGGCTTGCAGAACTATCTCAAAATCAAAGTGCTTGTCAGGAAGTCGTTCCCTATACGCTTCATTGTCACACAGATTCCTCCACTCTAATGATCCATATCTGATTTGACTGTCAAACTAGGACTTAATTGGCATCAAGTCACAACTTGCTTGGAACCAATCAGCAATTACAGCAACAAGGGCAGTGCATACACTTTCACCGGCAACACGCTCACTACGTTGGTCATCGAAGCAAAGAAGACTTGTATTTGAAGCTTCATGAGTCCATCATGGCTTATAACTTCCTTTTTCTCCCAACTGCCAATTGCAAAATTATCTTCTCCAAATTCAGACACCGATGATCGATTTGCAGAAGAATCTTCTTCGGTCTTACTCCACCCCAAAGAGAGAGATTCATTTGAGCTAGGCTGGCAATGATCGTAATCAATGTCATCCCCACCTTCCTCTGCATACGCCTTCTTCAACAAGGGCTCCCCCTTTGCTTTGGGAAACCTGAAGCTTAGCTTCCTCTTCCGCTAAGACTGTATGCACCGCTACCATCCTGGTCAGATCCGTTGCGGCCTGATGCCTCCAACTGCCTAGTTATGGAAGCAGAAATGGTAGATGGCTCTCTTAATGCAACACCACCCCTATACACCCCATAGTAATCCCGACTTGAAGGAGACTCCGCCAAAAAACTGTGATGAACTTCCCACTTCGTCATGTTCTCTCTTTTGCCCAATATAGTTCCATGGAAGCTGTGATGAGCTCCCAGCTGAAGCCGAACCATAAGCCGATGAAGGAGTTGATGTCAAGCTGTGGGCTCCTTCGTGTTGACCACCTCTCGTCCACTGGCTGCTTGTTCGGAAGTCGTGCTGCGCCGGGGGTCGTTGTTGTTGCTCCTCCTCCTCCTCCTCATCGCCTGTGGGTGGATAGACCACGTACTTTTCTGTGCTTCGACGATCCGCCACCTTTATAATAAGCGCGCATGAACACGCAACGCTTAATGGACGACATAGATGAGGTGCTAAAGAAGGGCCCTTCCGAGAAAGACTCCTTTGAGACAATCGATGAAATCATCCCTATTGCGACAAATGAAAAAGAGGCCGACCCATTAAGCAGATCAAGGGTCATAGAACGCTTCGATAACATCAAGAGAAAGTTGAACTTCGCCTCCAAAAAGTTGTTGGATTTGCTCCACCGATCGAGAGAAGCGAGTTAAGCGCAGGTCACGAGTGACCCGCTTTCACTGGAGCTGTATACAAGGGTCGAAATCAGGATCATAGGCTGACTGCAATAGAGGAGCAATTGGGGGGAATTGGCAACCGTGGTCGGTAAGTTGAACAAACGAATGAACAAGTGCGGATCCGACATTGGAGGTGCCCTCACCCAAGTTGACCTCCTTCAGGTGGTCAAACAAAGCGAGGAGCGATTCCAAGCTTACGCACATAGATGGAGGTTGCGTGCCTCACAGATAAATCCCTCGTTGATTGGGGAGGAGCTAATAGGGTACTTTCTGAAAATCCTCCCGTACGAGTTCTTCCAACATATTGTCGTGGCCACCTACGACTCGTTCTCGCACTTGCTGCGGCTAGGCGAGAGAATTGAATGGAGACTCGCCAACGGAAGGCTGAAGAGTAACGATGCTAGTTCTTCAAGAGGGCCCAACACGTCACCCTCTAATAGACCTAATAAGACGTCCCATGCAGAACCCAAATGCGGGTACAATTCAGAAGACTTAGATGACCTTATTGGAATGATTGAGGCCATAGAACCTTTCGTAATTGACCTAGATAAAGTTGACAATTGGGAAGAAGGGATGATTGCGTAGTCAAGCCACGTATAATTAGCATCTCTAATGAGGAGGCGAATGATGGTTAGGAAGGAGAGGCTGAGGGTATCAGTCGGTTGTGATAAAGATTCCTCCCGTAGAAGAGTATGACCCCAAAGCGGTTCATTGGGACTACGGGACAGGCGAAATGGACATCGTGATGAGGTCGGAGAGGTGTTATGCACCTAGAGAGGGAGAGATCGAGAAGAAAGAAGTGACTAAGGAGAAAGCTGAGAAACTGCTAACCATCATCAAGACGAGCGAGTTCAAAGTGATAGAGCAACTTCGAAAGATGCTGGCCCAAATCTCGCTATTGGATCTTTTTGTGAATTCAGAAAAACACAAGAATGCCTTGATGATGGTGAGGGTCTTAAATGAAGTGCATGTGCCCGAGACGATCGATGAAACACAGTGGAAGGCTTTGTTAGCACGATCCTTTTGAAGGATCAGATTACCTTCTCGGATGAAGATTTCCCCATTGATGGTAGGTCCATAACAAAGCCCTGTACATATCAGTAAGGTGCCTCGGAAAGTAAGTCTCTCACATACTAGTGGATAATGGATCAGCCTTCAACATATGCCCCTCAGCTACGCTAAGGAGTTTGGGTGTGAATGAAGAATTGACTCGCACCTCCAAGGCGACTATCCGTGCTTTCGACGGAACGAAGAAGTCCGTCGTGGGAGAGATTGAACTCGATGTGTTCATAGGGCCGGTCAAGTTCTTCGTCGACTTCCAAGTCATGGACCTTCCAATACTTTCGGCTTCTTACTTAGAAGGCCGTGGATCTATACAGCCGGTGCCGTACCTTTAAGTTTACACCAGAAGGTTCGGTTCGTCGTGGACAACAAGGTGATAAAATCATTAGGAGCTCTACTTGCCCAAACGAAATCGGAGGACAGGAAAGAGTGAGCAGTTTATTACTTGAGCAAGAAGTTCACACAGTCGGAGGCTAATTACCCGATAGTTGAAAGGACGTGCGTCGCACTGATCTAGGTATTTCACAGGTTGAGACAGTACACCCTCCATCACCATATCCAGCTGGTAACAAAATGTGACCCAATTAAGTACTTGGTTGAGAAACCCGCATTATTGGGAAAGTGGCTAAGTGGCAAGTACTGTTATCAGAATTTGACATAAGGAGTTCATCTTAGAAGTCAATCAAGGGGCGGGCCATAGCAGACATGTTGGCAGAAAATTCACAGGGATTTGCAATCCCTGATGAGGAGGAGGCCGATGATCAAATCCTGGCATTATCTAATGATAAGTGGACCATGTATTTTGATGGTGCCGTTAATTTGGCTGAATCTGGAACTGGGGCACTATTGATATCCCCAAACGGCCTACATTATTTGGTTTTCGCGAAGTTGGTATTTTCATGCACCAACAATATATCAGAATATGAAGCATGTATTTTAGGCCTGTAGTTAGCTATCACCATGAAGGTGCGAAGGTTATAGGTTTATAGGGACTCTATACTGATTATTCTCCAGACTCAGGGAGAATGAAGAACAAGGGATTCTAAGCTCATCCCATATCATGAGTTCCTAGAGGAGTTAACCGATAATTTGACGAAATTTCGTTCGAATATTTGCCAAGGATCCAGAATCACTTTGCAGACTCGTTAGTCACTATATCTTCGTTGTTGCAAGCGGAGGACGGGCTCGACATCAAGTCTTTAAAAATCAATGTTATGGATCAGCCACACTACTGCATGGTGGTGGAAGGCGAATTCGATGGTAAGCTCATGGTAAGTTAAATCGAGTTGGAACTTCTGCAAAATTCCTGGTCTCCGTAGATCCCAGAATGGCACCCTTCATGGTAAGATAATTTGGATTTGAGCTTCTGCAGGATTCCTGGTCTCTCCAGATCCCAAAATGGCACCCTCTATGGTGAGGTAAATCGGGTTTGAGCTTTTGCAGGATTCTTGGTCACCCCGGATCTCAGAATGGCTTGGGAGAGTCCGTATTAGGTTAGTCAATCTAATTAACCTGATAATCCATTAATATGGAAATTTTCCACTATCGAAATTTTTAGGTCGCGACAGCTTGGCGACTCCATTGGGAAAGTAACTCGATGGCAATGGATATGGCACAAATTCGATCAAGAGTCAAAGCAACTCCGATGACAATGGATAAAGCCCAAGATGTTTGAAGGCTAGATTATTGGTAGCGATGGAGGGCCAATTCCACTTTTGGGTTTCACTAGATGAGTCACATGCTATCCAATTCGAGTTGTTAGGTAGTTTGACATCCTAGAAGAGATTCCACTCATAGTTTGTCTTGGGATATTTGCTTTCGACCTCCCTCATGGAGTGCTCATGAAAGTAAGTAAGGTCCATTTTCAAGCCAAGATCAACGCTATAATTCACGCCCTGGAGAATGCTCCTGCACAAGAGGTGGAATGGCCAGACAGCTTGGATGAGGAAATGGAGGTTCATCGTGCTTTTCGAGAGTATTTACAACTTTTTTAAGGAAAATCGGCATGCTTTAGTAGAGCCATATGTCCCGAAGTACATCGTTCCATACATACCAGGAGTGGAGCCTTATGTGCTCGAAGACGTTGGATCGTTTGCCTACCATGGAGATGAAGAGTCTTACATTTGAGGACGAGATGCCCTTGGGACTTTGGAGAGCCTTAGACGATAGATGCCCTAGACTTGGATAAAAAAATCCCATTGAGCTTAGAATAATAAATATTCGATGTTGCATTTCATGAATATTCTTTTGAGATTCTTTCCTTGTAACATACTTGTTTAGACTACATTTATGCATGTTAAGACATTCTTCTAAGTCATTCAAAAGTAGTTGTCATAGACTACTCTCTTGTCAATAACATGTTTACTCGTGAAAAATGGCGGAAAAACACTTCATGTGTGAAACTAAAGCTCATAAATAAGCCTTTTTTTTCCCTTATCAATCACATAGAAGCATGGTATTGAGGAGATTTCATGCTTTAAATTTCCGCTATCATTTTAGTGTTTCTGATTTGCTTTTACCTTGAATAGGTAGTTTCTAATCACAGAATTCAGTAAATCGATTTCTCGAAGATCATAGTAAATCCCAAGCCTTAACACTACTATAATTGGTTCCTTAATAATTTTTCTTTTATTTACTGGAAAAATAAGACGAGCTCTTGCTTTTCTTTCTTTGTGAGAAAGAGTGGGAAAATTGTGCAAAATTTATTCGTCGATCCTTTTCGTATTATGGGTAATTAGTACTTTAAATTTTGAATTATTCAAAATTAAACGTGCTTAGTAAATTCTGGTTCAACGTAAAAAAAAAAAACAGAGAGAAAGAAAAGAAAAAGGAGCGCAGACATGGTTGGCCTCGGCTCGGACTAACAACGGCGAGGAAGAAGATAAGATGTTTCTCTCGATCACCATGCGAAGATGTCTTCATCTTCATCATCGTCGTCGTCGTCGTCAAGTCCCTGCACACGAATGCTGCCATTGAAGGGGTAAAGCGGAAGTAAGAAGATGTGCGACTCCACCGACCTCCCTCAAGAGATCCTGATCCAGATCCTCGTGAAATTGCCCGTCAAATCGCTCGTCCGGTTCCGGTGCGTCTCCAGATCATGGAACGCACTCTTGACGGACCCATCTTTCGTCTCCCTCCACCTCCGCCACGCGATGGTGAGCCACGACCACTCCGTCGTCCTCCTCCGGCACTACTCGCTCACCCAGCACAAGGAGCGCAACACCCTCTATCTCGACGGGGAGTCTTTCTTGGAGCATCAGGAGCTCGAATTCCCCTTGACGACCAACGAAACTTTATACCTTAGCCGGGTCTTGTAATCGGCCGTTGCTCTGCTTTTCCGACTATATCATCAACCCCGCACGCCAGGTAATCCTCTGGACACCTTTATCTCCGGAAGTGCGTGCGTTTTGCCACGACTCCCGCGGTTTGTCGATACCTTGATTCAAGCACAAGTAGTTCCGGTTTGGATCGCATCCTCGCGGTGCGTCAGATTACCAAGCCGTCGTGTATTGGTTTGATTAATTCTGAGAGAGGAATTGTCTGTGATGGTGCACCGTGCATCCCCCGGTCCGAGGTCCTACTCGAGCTTAAAATAATGCTTGCGAGGGATCCCAGGCCGGCCGATCCCGCTTCCTTATGTCATACGGAAATTTCTTGTACAGGCTTCTTTGTCAATGGGGGCTATCCATTGGATTGGGCATAACCGGCATGATTCCAAGGTTGGCTTCTTATCCTAGGTCAACATTGGTGTGTCGTTATTGATTATGCACGACGAGACGGTGGTCCGTGGGGACAATCGGTAGTGTTGCCAAAAGGCTGGGAACTAATGCAACAACAGGCCTGAATTTGTCGCTGGACAGCTGCATCAAGATATCGATTTGCTTGTTGGACATTGCCATACGATGGAAGAAGATGAGGCCATCAGTTTGTATGGGGTGGTTTGGGTCTCGGGTCAGAACAGATAACGGGCACGTCATGATTCTGGTTCTAAGCTGTGTTACCCTGACATAGGGTGAGCACGGAGGTTGCGATTCGGGAGGGTGTTAGGTTTCTAGGAAATTCAGTGGGGAAGTTGCGCTCGGGCTCAACAATGCACCGAGCTGGTTTCATATGACTCGAGGATGTCAGAAGTATTAGTCGGGCTTGGATGTATGGTTGTTCGGCGATCGATCCTTCAGCACAGTCCCATCCATACCGTACATGGATTGTCTAGTTTTAGTGTATTAGTCTAGAGGCCCTCACAACAACTCTCCAGCAACCAATATTTCCAGACAAACATGGTTTGATGAGAAACATGTTCTTAGTTTTCATGCGCTGGTTAGGTGCGTAGGTAGCTTGTGTTGGATTTTCGCTCTCTACTGAACCAGAGTGATTAAAGACCTACTTAGACTTTTAGTTGTTGTATAGGGTAGATTACTGCTTTCATAGCAGGTATTGTGGCGCTAGTGTGAAGTGTCCCCTTTTAATTATCTGTATGATGTTTTATTTTTTGGGGACGTCTGAGTGGTTGATTGGATGTATGATACTGTTAGTTGGGGCTCCCCTATTGATACTGCCTAGTGCCTCCTAGCCAAAAAGAATGATCAATAGATCTCCTTTGTTCATGGTTTGTTCATTCCATTGTGCCAGATGGATCACTCGATGGTATCTCACAGGTTCCAGTTCTATTACACATCTCCATGGAAAGTTCATCTGATTGTTTTGTTTAGGCCTGCAGTGCTTATTTTAGTAGGCAGTTACGAGGCTGCTACAAGGGTTCTAGACATCTAAAAAGGATTCGAAACTTAAATCGGTTTAAACAATTAGTTCTAAAGAATCTATTTTTGCAATTTGACACTATCCTTGTGTGTGTGATAATTCGTTAGAGGTTGATCCTACATACTGTATCTCCACATTGGGTTTAATCTTATCCGACTGTAGTTGTATTTGATTCTTTTCTTTTTTTGTTCGAATATTTGATCTTTTTAGCTGTTTGATCAAAACACACCCTCGTTGACAAGCTTTTTGGTCAGTATGTTCGCCGAAGCAACTCCTCGCTCCCGCCCTGATAGAAGAAACGGTTCACTCTCTCTACTATTGGAGGCTGGAAGATAATAGCGCTTGGTGCATGAGTCACCAGATTGTGCATAGTCTCTACTGAATGTTAGTCAAGGATCATTGACAATTCATGCATATAAATATGTCAGTACGTTTTAGCAACCTGAAGGATTTAAGGCGCTGGAAATAGTGCAAAGCATTGAGAAACTTCTTTTTTTCGCGAAAATGACTTTCAGACTGCTGCTAGCGCCAACTGCCGTTTGAGCTTCCCTTGATGTAGATGGGTTATTAGTCCATGCCTCAAAATTCAAAACGGTTTTCTCCAACGACTCACCTCCTATTGGCCATCGACATTCCGGGATTCATGCTGCTTGTGCTCAGGCATTTGGGCCTGTACTGTTGACAGATCGTTCATCTTGCCAGTTCGGCAGGTAACCAACAGGGATAATAAGTTTGAGAAATTTCCGTTTGGTTTCCGTGCGCTCACTATTCAAATCTTGGGTTGTTAATTTCCATTGTAAAAAACCTTGGTAAGCACCTGATTTCGCCCCTCATCGCTCATCTTTCTTTTGCTGGTCTCCCATTCGCACATCCGCTTCTTAATCCATCAGAAAAAGGAACAAGCTTTGAGCATGTATAGTGGAGCACCAGAAGCAGGACAGTGTACTGATAAAACTGGTAAGCCACATCAGAAGAATATGTACCGGTAAAGGTCACTTGAACGGTGAAGGCGCCTCCTCATCTCAGCTAACACACAAGATTTATACTTTGATATATGTGTAAAGCAAATTTTCCCTACATCCGAGGCTTTTGCGAGTTCACGGGATGTGCAAGAGCCTCCTGGCAAAATGGTGCCAGTGTGCTGATTTTCTAGAATTTCAAAGTGCCTCATTTAGGTCTCCAGGGATGTCTGCTGTGTCCTTTCCGTGCTATCGGGGTTATTGTCTTGTAAGCTCAGCAAGTTAAGTGACGAGAGGAGGTATAAGCCTGAGAAGTCTCTTGACAGAGGATTTCGCAAAATATGGACAGTTTGCATCCCCACGTTATATGTGATCTACTGTACTGCCATCTTTCGGTCTTTAAACTAGTGGCAGATTGCAAGGTAATGCCACCTCAAATTGTCAAAATAAATCGTTTAATCCAATTGCGATTCTTGCTATCAAGTTTTCTTTTAACTCGTCACTTTTTAAGTGGACTAAAAGTGTCATCGGGTGCCGCCTTAACTCACGTTTATATATCCGTGGCTGGATTTCCGTCCACTAAATCTAACGGCGCTTAACGCAAGGTCTAAAATGTGTGGCAATGACACAGTTGCCAATTTGACTGACTTAAAACCCTTAACAAGTAAAGTTCTTTAGACTATTAAATACGTTAGCTGTCCGACTCTTCTATGATTTATCTCGTGAAAAAGGAAAAAGGGATGACCAGACTGTTGGTTTGCGAGTAGAATGAAGCCTTGGAGCACCAGAAGAGTGGAGTCTCAGACTTCCTGGGACAAGACTTTTTGGGAAAGTGAGCGAGACCTTAGACATCAAACTCCCACCTTGGGATAGATGGATTCCATCGAGGTGTTAGGATATATGAGCATTATATTTATTATTTTGTAAAGACTTTTTTTTTTTTTTTTCTTCTTTCATAGCGCTCCTTTTCTCTGTAAAAGACTCATTGGCTCGTTTACTGCATATTGACAGGCATTTTTTTAAGAACAATCGAAAAAAAATTGTCCTGAGTTATCGTTTCTTCTTTTATATGACATGTCTTCTCATAGAGAATGCGAAAAAGAAACTTCCCACGTGAGGTAAAAGCTCAAATAGAAGCCATTTCCTCATTAAATCACAAGAAACATGGGATTAAAAGGATTCATTCTTTTTATTCCATTTGTGATTCAACTTATTGCACTGCGTCATAAATGCCCGGCTTGCTCATCACTGAATGACACGAACTTCATAGGACTCAGTTTGTAGAACAAGAATTGAACATGAGAAGCTGATGCCCAAGGTTGGCAACATCCGGAAATTCAAACGAATCAATAGTCACTATGTAGTAGAGATGAAAAGCCATGATGATGGTTAGCTCAAGACGAAGAATCCCTCGATACGTTGATCTTAACAATCTACCTGCTCACTTCTGCGGCATACTTCAGAAGCAGATCTAAGTTCGAATGAAAATCTAGAGTGTGAAAATCAATCTCCTGAATGTTGAGTAACCACCACAAGCTACATAGTGGTTATTATATGGAAGAAAAGGAGGGACAGCACCACAAATTAAAACTAACAGAGAGCGCACAACGCGGACTCACGAAAAGAGAAGAATGCTTAGGTAATTACAGGATACAAGTTAGCCCGCCTGATTAGGTATCTACCTTAAGGAAATCAAGGTTGCTCTGATTACCAAGAGCATGCACTCTTGTTTAGAACCACGTACAATGGATGGTTTTTGTCCCCGAGCTAATTGAAATATTCTCTACGCAAGATGGTGCACTACTCATATAATCCCGTTCTAGTAATAAATAGTTTTAAAGAGAGCGTCTGGCGATGTAGACCTCTGGCTTGGTTAATGAGGGAACCTTGAAGGTTATGATGGCTAGGAGAATTTAGCTGAGGACTCTGCACTGGTTAAATCAAACATTGCTACAGATCCAACTAGGGAGGATCTGTTGAGGACTATGAAAAGCGCAAGAATGAGGATAGTACCAGGCTCAAAAGGCGGCGAGCTGTTGGGTTTTGGCATGGATACGTATGGCAAAATAAAATAAATGGAATGCAAGCCGAAATGCAACAAACTGGTACTGCGAATCTCCAAAGGTATATTTGGGCATTCATGAAATATAACATTCTACGAAGGAGGTTCATGGAGCCACCTTCGAGAATGTTGTAATGACTTGGTTTTGATGTTCCCTCAAGTCCTACAAGTGTTCAATCTCTCATTTAGAC
>JAGVVM010017373.1:0-2500 GCA_019149425.1 Psidium friedrichsthalianum
CCGACGGAGGCCGCCGCCTCCCTTTCCCGTGTAAGAACACTTCGAAAAAAGAAGGTGGTCGCCGATCGTACGTATTGGTGTGCCAACCGAGGTCACGTCAAGAGTTGAGCACGACTTGACAGCGTTTTTCGGGGACGATAGTGGGGCAGCAAACTGTCCTACTTCACTTTGCTGAGTGGTTCCGTCTCGAAAAGTTTACGAGGAATCAAAAAAAAATTCGTCGGAATACGGATGCCCTGATGCTGATGAGATTATGCCCTCTCCGAAAGTCGAGCCGCGCGGTGACGAACCTCGAGTTTGGTTGGGGCGATATGAATCTTGCTTTTGTGGAGTTGGTACTTAGGGGCGGAGGGCGAATCGAGAGACGACAGGGGCGAAATCTCAGTTGTGATCGTGGCAGCAAGCCCTCTGCCCTGTTACAATACCTTGCTCGCACCTCGCGTTAATTTAAGTCCGTCTCAAAAGATTCTACTAGTTCGATCTCAATAGTATTGTGCTGTCAAGCGGGGCGGGCCCGCGCGGCGTCTTGCTATCTCACCTGCGAGGGCATCACCTAACGACACGTGCTACTTTGGGGGAACAGATCCCCTATCGCAGCTCCGGCAATCGATGCGTACGAGCGCATGCGTCACTATCTAGCCCGGATTCTGATCTAGAGGCGTTCAGGGGTCCATAATACCAGGGCACTTAGCTTCGTGCGCCTACTTTGGCTTTTTCAACCGAAGGCTCAAGGCTGCGATTACCAATTGCTTCGAATCAACGGTCTCCTCTCGTCTACATGTTTGAATTATTTTGTACACTCTATTCATCCATAGGGTATAAACTTAACCTGTCGTCACACGGTGCCCTACCAACTCCCAGCTCACTTCCCTATTAGGTGGTAACATCCAACACTTCTGGTTAATTCTGCTTCACAATGAGAGGAAGAGCCGACTCGAAGGATCGCAAAAGCAAACGTCGCTTATAAGCGCCTTGGCTGCCACAAGCCAGTTATATCATTCCCTGTGAGTAACTTTTCCCCCCCCCCCCCCCCCCCCCCCTGAACAAACAACAATCCCCGCTCTTATCTTTCAAAATATTCCTGATAGATCTATAAGGATCCGTAGGCCACGCTTCACTGGTTCGTATCTCTCGTACTGGAAATCAGAATCAAACGAGCTTTTAACCCTTTTGTTCTACACGAGATTTCCTGTTCTCGTTGACTCATCTTTAGGACCACCTGCGTTATCTTTTGATAACAGATGTTCCTCACCCAGCCAACTCCCACCTTTGCGAACAATGTCATTACCTCGCCCTGGACTGTATCGGGCCCGCGTGCGGCAGAAAACTTGATTAGTTTCTAAAAGAAGGGGCGTTTGTCCCCGCCTCTCCGTTTCACGGATCTAAGGCACCAATAACTTAAAAGTCATGGTATTATCACTTTTCGTGCCGTGTCCCGAGTGCTCCCTGCCCCACCTTATCCCTACACCTTCTCAAGTCATTTCACAACGGTCTGGTTTACTAATTGGTCAAGCTCAACAGGTTCTTCTGTTCCTCCGCTTGATTCTGCCAAGCCCCTCCCTTGGCTGGTGGTTTCGCTGGCTAGTTAGACAGGGATCAGTGGGACATCTCGTTAATTCTCGTTATCATTATGCGCGTACACTAATTAGATGTACGAGGCATATTGGGCTACTCATTATCCAGAGTCGGTTCATTATTGTTAATCCCGCCGTTTACCCGCTGCTTGGTTATTTCTTCACTTTGACATTTCAGAGCACTGATGGGCAGAAATCAGCATTGCGTATGAATCCCGCAGGGACCATCTGCAATGTCTTGTTTTAATATTATAACAGTCCGGGATTCCCTTGTCCCGTACCAGTTCTTGAGTTGACTGTTCGACGCCCGTCACAAGTTGGAAATGCCTCGCCCGCGAAGTTGAGCGCGCTTCTCATCCGTCCCCGGCCGGTCACTGCGTGCGACCCGCCGATCTTCGCTAGCCGCGAGAGCTAGCTCGAGCAGTCTCCAGTTCCTATACAGCCCGATCGGTTCGGGATTGGACCCCCGTGTGCCCTCGTATCCTTCTAGATGCCAATCCTTTTCCTCCAAGGTTACGGATCCATTTTTGCCGACCTTCCCTTTGCCTACAGTGTTCATCTCGACGCAGCCGTCTGTTCACCTTGGAATGACCTGATGGCTTAGTTATTAGTACGACCCTGGAGCGTGGGCTGGCAACTCGGATCCTACCAGATTTTCAAGGGCCTCGCCGTGGGGCGCATCCCGACATCCACCCCGCTGACGTGCGGGTTGTGCTCTTCCAGCTCTGCTGGACCCTACCTCCTAGGCCTGAGCCTGTTTCCATTGGGGGTGTGCAGGCTGTTAAACAGAAAATATATACTCTTCTCCGAGGCCGCCCTGCCGACGTCTCCTGACTCCCTAACGTTTTGCCAAAATTGGGGGGTCTATCCGCCACGTCCGGTTCAGGATAATTTTAAATAAACGATTCCGCTTTCGAAGCTCGCTC
>JAGVVM010017374.1:0-13072 GCA_019149425.1 Psidium friedrichsthalianum
GACCATCAATTTTGAAACCGCAGAACATTGATATCGCGCTCCCCTCTATCCTTCTTTCCTCGCAGACCTTCTCTCTTTGCAACGATCACATTGGTACTCGATTGTCAATTCTCAGCGGCTAGAACCTGGAGAGAGTTCTGCGTGTTGTCATGTACTAAGCCCCTGTTGATCTCGTGTGAAGCTGGCGGGCCCCAAATACCGTTAGGTGTCCTTCGCACCACGAAAAAGAATGTCCTTGTGATGGCATGGAGACGTGTCTCCACAGCGCATTCTCCCTACCCTGGCTTCCCAACCTCAAGTATCTGTATCCCGTGCCTACCTAAGATTCTCACTTAGATTGTCTTTCCGCCCTTGTCAACGTCTCCCATGACGATTTTCTCTCGCACAAAGATCCAATAAATCACTATCTATTGGCTAGATGCAAATTTATGTCCAAGTAAAAATTTGTGCACAACTGTTGTTTCCAACTTCCCTTGAAGGCTCTACCATAATAAGGACACAACAACTCTCTATAAATTATGTGATCTCACCAGTCTTTTTTTTGAAATCTTGATTGTCAAAAGGCTTAGATGGTGTCTAAATTTTATGTAGCACAATACATCCTACGTACCAATGAGAACTCGTGTCAATGAATTAGATAATCGCACACGGGTAGTTGTGTCAATACATCTACGAGTCAATCTCTTGTGTGAAACTACCCAGTCACCTCTCATGTCCGCGACCTTTGAAATTGAAAAAGCTACCTCCAAACCAGTACAATGCGGCGTTCGCGCCACCGGCTGCCCAGTTACACAAGACTGCAGAAGAAGAATACATACACACTAGAGTATCAATGGCACGACTCAGGACCCCTACATGATATAAGGTCTCTCCAGAAGATTCTTGCATAATCCGCAGATCTCCAGGACCACTGAAAAGGCTGGAGATAAATTACCACTACATCACATCCGTAGCGTGCTTGGCAAAACTTCTGGTTTAGGAAGTTTTAATTACCAATCGTTACTGGGTTCCCAACCGTGTATACTTACGAATCTCTAACATGAACAAGTTCGAATCATAGATGTCTCTTGCTGATACAGGGAACATCACTGGGTTTTTCGTCAGTACATTTATTTAGCTCATGTGGAATAAGATGGACGCGATCAAGAATTTTAATGCTTTCATGCTCCACCTCGATGGCCCGGTCCCGATTTTGAGCCAGATCCCCATACTTGTATGGTCATTTAACTGATGCCTAATCCTGAATCCCATGTCCATCTGTTCGAACCCTGTGAGCCTTCTTCTCCTTTTCCAGCGCTTACTTTAGAAAACATTCTGAGAAATTGGATATTGAGCCTTATTTCTAACCAAAGCAACTCACATCCATCATGATATTAGGCATGAAAAGGAGGACTGAAACACATGAATCAAGTCTACTACTTTTACCTGAATACAGTGTCATAGGAGTAGTGCTCAGATACAACCTGAATATGGCTACTTCGCTCTTCGTTACCAGAACATACTTTTTCCTCCTACCTTTTTTGCAAAGGTCAGCAATTCAAATCAGACAGCCATAACGTGACCAATATCTCACTTCCTGGCAGCCCATTATAAGTCGGTCAATGCAACCGTATGGTTAAAAAAAATTCGCAAAATGGTGGTGTCCAACATAATTTCTTAGTGTCACTCAAGGAAAGACCCTACCAAGCCCGGATGATTCATGTTTATGCAGTGTCTGAAGAAATTCTGAGCCATCACAGCGAGGTGTTCCAACACAGGTATTGGGAGGATGTACTCCGATATGGGCAAGACAACACGTATGTATGGAAGATCGAAGAGGAACGCTCTATCAAATCACAAAGCTTCACGATGGGCGTTCCATCAGCCCTTCTTGCATCAAGATCAATCAAAATGTTTTCACTCTTTATGTCGCGATGAATAATATGCTTTGAATGCAGCTCCACCAAAGCAGAAGCAACGTCCCTAGCAATAAAAAGACCCATATTTACTGGGACATGCTTTTCACCAGATTTAGACAGCTTCTCCAGGTAATTCTGTCATAGCAGCATGAAATAACAAAAGGTGTGAACAATAAGCAGAGGAAAGAAATTCGAAAGCACATTGATAGCAGTATGGAAAGAAAAGTACCTTCAGTGATCCCCTTTCACATATTCCATGTAAATTGCAGAACGCCACATACGATGCTCAGGATTTGCATCCTCAGAAGTGACCCGCTGAGAAGATATCTGATGTCCGTACATTTCCACTATGCAAGCATGTTGTAGAGCACCCAATATTCTCACTTCGCCTAGACAACTATACTCAAATTTCCTAATTTCCTCAACTGAGTTACCACATACTTCCAAGGAACGCACCTGCAGAAAAACAAAGAAATATTTATGCAGAAAATATGAGATGTAAGGCTGTGTTTTAGGAGTGTTCTCAGAATGCTTCTTTGAAACTTGTCAATTTGTGAAAAAGAATCATGTTTCTAATGAAAGCATTTCATTTTGGTGATTTTTACAGTACTTTTGATTTATAAGTAGGTTTTACTCATTTTCACTTTTAATTTTCAAAAAAGAAAACTTGTCTGAAAAATTTTCTTACCAAAGCCAGCATATTTTTTGCTGGAAGTTGAAATGACATAGAAACAGGCATTCAAGATCATTAACAAAATTTCTTGATTGATTGATAAAAAACTAACAGGCACTGACTGAAACCAAATAAAAATTCTTCATCTCAACATATATGATAAAAGACAACGCCACAGATACTGCTGCTGCTGCAAATTCAAGGGATTACCTGGCTACAACATTGGCCGATGCATTAGTGCAATGGACAATGGAGGTAGAAGCTGCTTTGTAAATTTCATCAGATGTGGATAGAGAAGGAAGGACGCATCCAGACTGGGAAATGCCTTCCATTGAAAGAGAATCTCTAAACCTCCTAAGAGGAATATACCTACATAACAAGAGCATGCTTCAGAAACTTACGCTAACAACAAATATGTGAAACAATGAGAAATCTAAATATGTGTGTGTGTGTGTGTGTGTGTGGCACTCTATTGTTATAGACTCCAAAAAGCACATAGAAAATGTGTCCAGTGAAAAATTATACGCAGTTAACACTGCTTTAGCTTTTTGATCATTGTAGGCATGTAAAATCTGTAGCTTCTCTGTTGTGAATTTTGTCCTCTCTGCAGATAATGTAGATTCACTTCAAAGATAACACACACACTGAAACAATTTACTTGGCAATCCCAATTCAGTTATAAAGTAATTTTTTTCTCCACCCATTGTTTAAGCTTCAGAAAAATTCTTAACAGTTAGCCTTGATGCTTTTTACTTTTCAGCATCCTTTTCTTTGCCAAGTTCCAACCCAGCAAACAGCAGGCCATTCAATGTGCCTCCACATAAAGGTCATATTTCCAAGTTTCGATATAGGGGACACAGTTCATTTTTCGATATAGTCTTACTCTAACCCACCTTCACAGACCCTCAAATGGCACTCTCACCATTTTCATTTTTCATTTATATAACGTTTATAACTTGTCGACTAAGATGACAATTTATTTGAGCACAGCACATGACAAAGATGAGCAAGCACCAAAAAGTTCTAATTTTGGCGTAAAACCAGTAGTGACCAACAAGTATCTCGCCAAGAAAATCTAATTTAACCGCAACAAAAAGTTCAGAAAGCAAAAACCATGCTTTCACTTGTAACTCAAAACCAAAGCGCTTTCAATACATCAACATTCAAGCATCAAGCTCCGGTATGAAAACTCTAACGAAAAACAGCCTGACCATCACATGGGAAGAGCGCACTGACCTGCAAGCATATTCTGGGTCTGTCTCTTCACGTATATCAAGTGGACGGCATGCATCAACCACCATGCGGACCCATAAATCACCCTTTTTTACAAGAATGATATTCCAAGCATTCGGAGAAAAATCAGGTAACCTCTAACAAGCTCACTGACACAGGAGGCACCATTCGATCACATAGATACTGGAAAAAAAATGGTGAGTGGCAGTCAGCTTAAATCATTTCGATATAAACAAGAAAAACATAGTTACAACAAACGGCCACCTTCATGAGAATTGCTCTATGTCTGCAAACACCAAACTTCAGAGTTCCTATAGGAACAATAACAGAACTCTGCCTCGCTTTGATAGGCTGAAGAGATCTCTCACATAGATCACTCAATATATATCCTCATTATTGAGCATTTGGTCGACAGATGAATCGACATAATCACGATTTCCAGTTAAGCAGGTGCAAACGAAAGGCTTCTGATAATTCGAACCAGATGCAGCCTTTCGCATCCTTTCTGTAATTGCATTCCTGTCACACCCTCCAAAATGATCGGACACAAAAAGAGCAAGCAATGAAGACATTTGAAGTGTCCAATCCTCCAGTTCCCGATCTTTAGTTAAACCACTCAATCGCTTGAAACGAATTACCAAGCCTGCGCGGTGAGTGTAACTGCATCTAGCACTTCATTTCTGTCCCTGAAAATGTCACGCTATTAGACCCAAAGAAGAAAAAATCTATCATGAACCTGTAGCAAAGCTTCTTGGTCAATTTTTTATTTCGGAAAAATTATTGTCAAGAAGTAAACCATTCTGTTGATGTATCAAGCTGCAATATTATTATTATTTTATTAAGTCAATTTGCTGATGTCCTATTTTCAAGGAGTTAGTTAGTCGTTATCTTTACTTGATCAGTCCTATCTTGTAGGATTGTTTAGTTGCATATTTTTTGCTATTTTGTTAGTTTGTTGCTGATTTTGTGGATCAAGTAAGCTATTAGTTAGTGGGCAACGTGTGTTTATGACGTAGCTTCAGTCTTGAGTCTATTTTTCAAGCAAATTTCAATTTTCTGAATAAGAGAAGTTCCCTTCCAATACATTCTGATTTTGCTACAAAAATACAGCTTTTGCTGTCAATTCTCCTTATATTCTTTGAGAAACAACATTGGTATCAGAGCTTCATTCATCTTAAGGGCTGTGAGAGACTTGTGAGATTGATTGAGAGTTGTGTTTGCATCCATAGAAGCTGAGGCAAGATGGAGGCAGGATCGAGTGGTTTTTCAGCCATGGCTCCACCAGTGTTTGATGGAGAAAATTATCAAGCTTGGTCAGTAAGAATGCGAGCCTATCTAGAGGGTTGTGATTTTTGGGAAGCTGTGGAAGAAGATTATGAAGTTGCTCCCCTTCCTGACAACGTAACCATCAATCAAATCAAGAATCACAAGGAGAGGACAACAAGGAAAGCAAAGGCAAAGTCTTGTCTATATGCTGCTGTCTCACCTGCCATTTTCAGTAGAATTATAGCTTGTGAATCAGCCAAAGCTATTTGGGACTTCCTTAAAGCTGAGTATCAAGGAGATGAGAGGATCAGAAGCATGAAGGGGCTGAATCTGATCAGAGAATTCAAGAGACTACAGATGAAGGAGTCTGAGACAATTAAGGAGTATTCTGATAAGTTAATAAGCATTGCAAATCAGGCAAGAGTTCTCGGCACTGACCTCTCTGATAATAGGTTAGTGTAGAAAATTCTTGTCTCCTTGCCCGAAAGGTTTGAGGCAACCATTGCCTCTTTGGAGAATACCAAGGATTTATCTCAGATCAGATTTGCAGAATTGCTAAGTGCTTTGCAAGCACAAGAGCAGAGGAGGTTAATGAGGTTAGAAGGTAGTACCGAAGGAGCTTTGCAGGCCAAAGAATAGCAGAATGTAGGAGGGAAAGGCAAGAAGTGGAAAGGGAAGAAATGGAATGGCAGTGGTGGTTCAGAAATTACTGCGAGAGAGAACAATGCTGGTAATTCCAAGAATAATTGGGGAAGGTATTCCTCATGTCGGCATTGTGGAAAACAGAATCATCCACACTTTAGGTGTTGGAAGAGGCCAAATGTAAGATGCAAAAAATGTCAAAAGCTTGGGCACATTGAGAAATTCTGTAAAGAGAAGGGAGATCATCAGCAAGGTGAGGCACATGCTGCAGTTCAGCAAGAGGTAGATCAACTTTTTGTTGCTTCTTGCTTCTCCTCTAGTACTCCATGTGATAGTTGGCTTGTTGATAGTGGTTGCACAAACCACATGACAAGTGATGAAAAGTTATTTATAGATCTTGACAAGTCATTGAGGTTAAGAGTGAGGATTGGGAATGGTGAGTACTTAGAAGTGAAAGGTAAAGGAACTGTAGCAATAGAGAGTTGTGCTGGAACTAAGCTGGTTTCTGATGTGATGTATGTACCTGAGATTGATCAAAATTTGCTGAGTGTGGGGCAGTTAGTAGAAAAGAGATTTAAAGTGATATTTGAAGAGGGGAAGTGTTTGATATTTGACTCCGATGGTCAGAAGCTGTTCAAAATAAAGATGTAGCAGAAGAGTTTTTCTCTGAATCCTCTCGAGAAGGAGCAGGTGGCATTCAAGTGTCAAGCCAGTGAGTCAGAGATATGGCACAAGAGGTTGGGGCACTTTCATCACAAAGGCTTGCTGTTCATGCAGAGGAATGAAATGGCAACAGGGTTACCAAGTTTGGAAGAGCAGATCATAAGGTGCAAGGCTTGTTTGCTAGGCAAGCAGACGAGACTTCCCTTCAAAGAATCAACTTGGAGAGCTATAGAGAAGCTGCAGCTGATTCATACAGATCTCTGTGGTCCACAAGTGACTCCTTCACTGAATGGCAGTAGTTATTTTATTATTTTCATTGATGATTATACTAGAATGTGCTGGATTTACTTCATGAAGCAAAAGTCAGAAGTTGCTGAGATATTTCTGAATTTTAAGAGATGGGTTGAGAACCAAAGTGGCTGCAAGATTCAGGTCATCAGATTTGATAATGGAACATAATACACTTCACAAAGGTTTAACTCTTTCTGTGAAGAGGCTGGAATTGAGCATCAGCTTACTGCTCCTTACTCTCCACAGCAAAATGGAGTTAGTGAGAGGAAGAATAGAACCATTATGGAGATGACTAGGTGTCTGCTGCATGAGAAAAATCTGCCAAAAGAGTTTTGGGCAGAAGCAGCAAACACAGCAGTTTTTCTGCTAAACAGATTGTCTACAAGGGTATTGGAGAAGAAGACACCCTTTGAAGCTTGGTTTGGTGTCAAGCCAATTTTAAGAAATTTGAAAGTGTTTGGCTGTTTGTGTTTTTCTCATATTCCTCAGGTCAAGAGAGACAAGGTGGAGAGAAAGCTGAACTCGGGATCTTTGTTGGCTACAGTTTAGTGTCGAAAGCCTACAGGATTTATCAACCACAGACAAGGAAGGTGATCACTAGCAGAGATGTTCAGTTCTTGGAAGATGAGCAATGGGACTGGACAGTTGAGTCACAAGGCAAGCACAAGGAGGTCTCACTAGAACCTGACGAGCTGGTGGATGATGTTCCAATTAGAGGTACCAGATCTCTGACTGATATATATCAGAGGTGTAGTGTGGCTGTTTTGGAACCTTCAGGTTATGAGGAAGCTAAAGGTGATCAGAGGTGGATGAATGCAATGAATGAAGAGTTGGCTATGATTGAAAAGAACCAAACATGGGAGCTAGTGGAGAGGCCTGAAGACAGGAAGGTGATTGGAGTAAAATGGGTTTTCAGGACCAAACTCAATCCTGATGGCTCAGTGAATAAGCATAAGGCCAGGTTGGTGGTGAAGGGATATGCACAAGTTTGGGGAGTTGATTTCTCAGAAACCTTTGCCCCTGTGGCAAGACTAGATACAATTAGAATGACTCTTGCTTTGGCAGCTCAACAAGGATGGAAGGTATATCAGTTAGATGTGAAATCTGCTTTTTTGAATGGAGTGTTGCAGGAGGAGATTTATGTTGAGCAGCCAGAAGGCTTTGTCACACCAGGCCAGGAGGAGAAAGTTTATTTGCTGAGAAAGGCTCTCTATGGCTTGAGGCAAGCTCCTAGAGCATGGTACAGTAAGATGGATGAGCACTTGCTGGGCTTGGGTTTCGAGAAAAGTCCAAGTGAATCCACTCTATATGTTAAGAAGTTAGCATCTGACTTAGTAGTGGTGTCACTTTATGTGGATGATATGCTAGTGACAGGAAGTAATAGTGCTCAGATTACTGCATTTAAGCAAGAGATGATGAAGATGTTTGAAATGACTGATCTTGGTGAGATGTCGTATTTTTTGGGGATGGAAGTTAGGCAGACTCAAAATGAAGTTTTTATCAATCAGAAGAAGTACTTGAAGGAGATCCTGAAGAGATTCAACATGGAGAAGTGTAAGAGTGTGAGTACTCCAATGGGTCAGAAAGAAAAACTTCATAAGAATGATGGATCAGAACCTGCAGATGAAAGAATTTATAGAAGTTTGATTGGCTGTCTTATGTATCTCACTGCAACTAGGCCAGACATCATGTTTCCTGTAAGTGTCTTGTCTAGATTTCTTGATTGTGCAAGTGAGTTGCATATGGTAGCTGCAAAGAGGGTGTTGAGGTACTTAAAGGGTACTCTTTCATATGGGATTAAGTTTTGTAAAGTTCAAGAGTTTAAGTTGCAAGGATATTCTGATAGTGACTGGGCAGGTTCAATGGATGATATGAAAAGCACTTCCGGTTATTGTTTTACATTTGGATCGGCATGTTTTTCTTGGAGTTCAAAGAAGCAGGAAATAGTGGCTCAATCAACTGCAGAAGCTGAGTTCATTGCAGCTACTGCAGCTGTAAATCAAGCATTATGGTTGAAGAAGCTGATGGATGATCTGCATTTGGAGCAAGAAGAAGGCATCGAAGTATTTGTGGATAATCAAGCTACTCTGGCCATTTCACAGAATCCAGTGTTTCATGGAAAAACAAAGCATTTTAAGATCAAGTATTACTTCTTGAGAGAAGTGCAGAAGACTGGAGAGGTGAAACTGGTGTACTGCAGTTCTGAAGACCAACTTGCAGATATATTCACTAAGTCATTTCATGTTGGTCGATTTGAACTTCTCAGGGCAAAGCTAGGAGTGTGCAGCACTTGATCCAGGAGGAGAGTGTTGATGTATCAAGGCTGCAATATTATTATTATTTTTATTAAGTCAATTTGCTGATGTCCTATTTTCAAGGAGTTAGTTAGTTGTTATCTTTACTTGATTTGTCCTATCTTGTAGGATTGTTTAGTTGCATATTTTTTGCTATTCTGTTAGTTTGTTGCTGATTTTGTGGATCAAGTAAGCTATTAGTTAGTGGGCAACGTGTATTTATGACGTAGCTTCAGTCTTGAGTCTGTTTTTCAAGCAAATTTCAATTTTCTGAATAAGAGAAGTTCCCCTTCCAATACATTCTGATTTTGCTACAAAAATACAGCTTTTGCTGTCGATTCTCCTTATATTCTTTAAGAAACAACACATTCCAAACAAATCTTCTCTGGTCAAAATTTTTGATAAATGAAAAATGAGATTTTGTAACCAAATATGCGAAGACATTCTCCTTGATAAGAATAAGGGTCATTTCATAAAGAGGACATGCGCTTTTTTTTTTTTTTATATCTTCGATCATATGGAACACATGCATATTTGATCAATCGACTTCATACTTGCAACCAAAAAGATGACTGAATTACCTTTTATTAAGCCAAAATGCAGCACCAAAGCAAGCTATACAATAGCCTCAATATCAGCCTTTTCGAATCTGATTTGTCGCGAATTAACTTTCAAGACAATCCCAAAACTCTATCACACGATGGCAATTGAGTTAGATTTCAAACAAAATTGAAATCGGAGTGATCAAACCCGATATGGTGACTGAACAGCAAGTTATTTCGCTCAGCTCCGATGGGACGATGACCGAACGGTGCGAGGCGTGGGACTCAACAGTTTCGGACAGAACAAGAAATAAATTTGCCAATGTTTCTCTGCAAAACTCTCCTTTTCCCTCTCACTTAGATGTGTGGCAGTGATCTTCACGTGGGCATGTAAAGGAATTGGGTGGCATATTCAAAATTGAATATGCCACCGTGCAGTTGTTTCAATACGCGAGAATTTCGAGAATTTTGGCTCTTTCCATGCAAATCTTTTATCTTGGCATATTCAAAATTGAATATGCCACCGTGCAGTTGTTTCAATACACGAGAATTTCGAGAATTTTGGCTCTTTCCATGCAATCTTTTATCTTCCCATTATGCTTTACTCGTATTGCCGCGAGCGTGTCTACGTTCACTCGCGGTTGGCCAACTCATTGCACAAGTATCAATCTTCAAGATTTTGGGATCGAAGTAAAACTGATTGGCTTTAATAATTCTCGCCGATTCACTTAGCGATCACTCCTTTTGGCACAGCCGAATCTACTGGATTGGAGAATGCAGCTTCTTGCCCAAAATTAAGCAAATGTTCGGCCAATATATTTGACTGTGGAAAGCGCCATATCCAAGGTTCACGAGCATATTGCTCAATATTACATGAATATACATTTTATTCAATGACCCCTCCATGGTTACGTGTATTCCCACAAATGAATAGTGACCAGCAATTGTTCTTTTTTCACAATGATCGAATAAAGACTTCACATCGCAAAGTTATGAATGTAATCCTCCGCCGTCGGTCCGACCGAATAAAATTATGAATGCCAAAAATAAAATTATGCTAAAAATGCAGACCATATGAAAATAATTTTTTTTTTTAAGGATAAAAGTTAGTCTTTAATTTTTTTATGAAATAAATAAAAAATTAAAATTTAGGCATAAAGAGGGAATAAGATAGTTTCATAAGTTCTGCAGCTCTCCTGCTCGTAGATCCTAGAACAGTAAACATTGGAAAACTGTCAGCATCAATGCTTTTCTGTCAACACCCACTCCAACTTTCTTGTACCACTCATTGCTATCAACTAAATAAACTGTAACTCATGGCCTATGTTCTTTATACTATCCGACATGTTTGTGACACAAGAAAGGCGTTTTCCATGGCGTTTACCTGAGAGTTCTCGTGCTGGACGAAATTGAAAGAGATGACACGAGCACAGGAAGCAGTGCACATCCAAATTGAAGAACCACAGGCGAGTGAGGACACGAGATTGCTCACATTCACCACTATAGCCACATAAGCTTTCTTCGTTATAGTATTATTAGTAATCTTCTACACTATAACGAAGTCACTAGTTTCCAAATTTTACGGTGTATTCACATTGTGAAGAATTGTTTCTACACTTTTCAGAGTCTACTGTGATTTGGATTACATGCAAATTTAGTGCCGATGTCGTGAAATTCAGAAAGGGAATATGATCTAGGAAAAGAGTACATTGGACATTGGAGGGTCCTGTGCCATTAACAAATTTTGTGTCCTGATTTTGTATTACCCTCAGCATGCAATTAGCAGCAAAAGCATGAACATGACAAAATGAAATTTGCTAACATAGTTTCACACCATTGACAAGCAAAACACCATGACTATAATAACACAAGCTACTGCTAAACTGCTGAGCAAGAAAGCGAGAACTTCACGAGATCAATGAAGCATTGGACCGACTGATGTGTATAACAGGCATGTTACGCTCTTCTCAGTCTCCTCCTCAACTCGGATACCTTCACCGCGACAATCACGTACGCCATGTCTATTTTACGATCCGCATAGTTGAAGTATGCGCGTCTCCAATTCTTCTTGTACACCAAACTGCCAACAACTCCCCAAAACCCTGTTGCGAACCCGAGCATTATGACTACGTAGAACATTAACTTCTCAAGCTTACCTTCTTCAATGTCATCTTCTTCCGGCACTTGAGGGGCCTCCGCATCGGGGCATTTCTTTTGCAGAGGAATGCCACAAAGTAGAGGATTGCCGACATAAATGGAAGGATCATCGAGCGTCTGGATTTGATTTCCCTTTGGAATTGGCCCCGTGAAGTTGTTGTGTGATAAATTTAGTTTGCTCAGTGATGTGAATGCAGAAAAGCTCTGTGGGATTGTTCCTGAAAGGCGATTATTCGAAAGGTCAAGCGACTCAAGCAATTTCATGTCTCCAATCATAGGCGGGATGACTCCGGAAAGAAAGTTGCGGGATAAGTTCAACCCTCGCAATCCGGAGAGCAAGGTAAGCTCTCCTGGGATCGGCCCAACCAATTTGTTGCTCGAGAGATCTAAATTCACCATAAGTTGTAGATCGAGTGTTGTGTAGTCAAGGTCAATCCCCTTCATGACCTGCCCCACATGCTCTTGATTCCAATCTGCTGGAGCGATCTCAGCCGTCGGGGCAAGCACAGGAGGTGCAGGCGCATAAGCAGGGGCAAGTGATTGGCTTCATCAATGCCTTTGTTTAGTTTCATACCTTTCATATAGCCAAGACAATCTGGAATCATTCCTGTCAAATTGTTTACTGCTAGGTCCAATATTTGCAGTGCGGGGAGTGCGCATAGTTGTGACGGAATACTACCATTGAACATGTTTTCTCGTAGTCTAAGAATCTGTAACAGCTGAAAGCTTGGTCCGATCCAAGGTGGAACACTTCCAGAGATTTTGTTCTCGCCAAGATCCAAAACCAGCAAGTTTCTACAGTAGCTCATAGTTACAGGAATTTCTCCATGGAGACTATTGGCGTTCAAGTGTAGTGACCTAACCACAATAGAGTTCCCAAAGAACTCGGTATGGTTCCGGACAACTTGTTGGATGATAAATCAAGATTGTCAAAGATTCTGCTTCCAGCATGCAGGAATTTCGCCAACTAATTCGTTCCTTCCAAGGTGCAACGCTTCCAGATTTCCATCCCGCAGATGAGGTTGGTATTGGACGCCTAAATTATTGTCATTCAGAAACAACAAATTCAACCATGGTAGACCCGAGGCCAATATCTTGTGGAATAGGTCCTGAGATTAGTTGTGGGAGAGATCCAACGTATCTAGGCCAGAGAAAACTTCGGCAGAGATCCATTTATTGGTTGTGTGAGAGATTCAGGTTGGAGAGTGGCATGAGACCTAGCCAATCTGGGAGAGTTCCTCTGATGGAGGCATTGGACAAAACTATCTCTCTTGCTTCGACTTGAGTTCTTATCATCGCGGAAATTCCGTGGCGAACTCGCAAGACATCATTCGAATGTGCAAGAGATTGAAGGGTGGTATCCAGTCGGAATCCACCTCGATGGCTCAAATATTGTTGCCGACATCTAACAGG
>JAGVVM010017378.1:0-16353 GCA_019149425.1 Psidium friedrichsthalianum
TTGAATTTATCCCAAATTTGGGATATTAAGTTTGGTGAGTGAGAAATATTTAGGGGGGGGGACCATTTTGTCTCACTCAGGAGAGTGTATTTGAAATATTTTGTCAAAAAATGATTTCTTGAATTAACTTATAAAAAAATATTTTCACCGCTTGTTTCATATAATTTTTAATGAAAATTTTTTATTTTTAATTATTTTTAGCTATCGATACTTTACGCAGCCGTTTTTCAAAGAAGAAGTTAATTTATTAGCATAGTAAGGCAACATTTAGGGAAATTCCAAAAAGTGCTGAGTGCATTCGTTTTCTCAAATAAGTAACTTGAAATTGCCCCTCTTTATCTCAAATATGGCTTGAAATTGATTTAATTCAAACAAAGGGTATGAAGTGACTTTTCAATCTCAAAAACAAGGGGTAATGACCTCGCCAGTTAATATGAGCATTTTGGTCATAGTTTTTTTAAAAAATTTTTAATTTTTTTCCTTTCCAAGTTTTCAAAATTTTTGTTAACAAAATCAATTGCAAATTACACAATTACAGCGAAGGAAAGGCGAGCCTAGCGTGGGGAGCCCTCGCCCGCTTCCCTGCTCCCGCTGCCCCCTCTTTTTCTTTGTTTTTAACTTTTTTCGTTGTTCTTTTTACTTTTTCCTTTCCTTTCCCTACCCCTTTTGTTCCCCTTTATTTTGACAACCTTGCCTTGTCCCTTTGCATATTTCTCCCTCTTCCTCTTCTATCTTTTGGCCTTTATTTGTCACCTTTCCTGACTCACTTTAGACTTTTATTTTGAGATAATGAGGGCGTTCCAAGCCTTTTCAATGAGAACACCGATCATTTAAGAAGCCTTATTTGAGAGAAAATAAAAGTTCCTAGTGAATAGTTTTGTTGGATTTTTAAAAAAAAGTTAGTACTTTTCGTGAGATCTTTAAAAAGTGGAGGGTAGAGGTACAAACGACCGCATTTTCGGTTTTCGCCGCGAGAGCGCGCTCCTGATCGACGGCATCCCTTCCTGTCCCATAATCTCCATCTAGCCATCTTCTTGCGTCTCATATGTCCTCCAAACTCCGCCCAACACCCTAGCTCTCGCGAATCCTTCCTCTGCCCATGCAGTTGTCGTCCCCATACCGCCATGCCTTGGTGATCCCCACCCTCCCTCCTTTCCTTTCCTCCACAGCCGACGCCTCTCTTCCTACCCACCCCCTTCCTCCCCCTCCTTCGGTATCCTCCGCCCTCCTTATTCCCTCCCCCTGTCTTCTCTTTTCACTCCTTCTTCATCTCCCCACCCTTTCACATCCCTCTCTTCTCCTCCCCCACCCCCTCCGCTCTCTTCTATTCTCCCTGTTTCCTTCCTCTTTCTCTTCTTCTCCTCCTCCCCCCCTCACCCTTCTTCTCTTCCCTTCTCTTCACTCCTCTTCCCCTCTTCCTCGTCCTCCTCTCATACCTTCTCTTTTCCTCCTCCTCATTTCTTGTCCCCTGACGCGTCTTTTTTTCTGTATGCTGGCTTCTTATCCTGGATACCGGAGGTGCTCAGGAGTTAGTGGGGCGCGCACAGCCATTGACCCTCCTCGTTCCGACCCCCCTGCCAGCGTGCCGCTGTGCTGAATCTCGGTCAATTTCACGCGTCAGACACTGCACTTCACTTTGGTCCTCCGCCTCGCCTAATCCTTCCTTTCCATCTTCTCTTACTTCCTTCCCTCCCCCATTTCCTTTTCTGTCTTTCCTTTTCTCCTTCCCTCCATGCCCTTAACGCTAGACTTTTGGAATTAGTCGAATGCTTCAGTCGGGTCCATCCATTAGATGATAAGCCGAGGGAGCTCGTTCTCCTTCACCTGACCTATATATGATAACATGGGAATGAGGATAAACACGAGAAGAATTTCGAGCGCGCGATCGGTTGAACAAGGAAAGGCATGGAGATTATTTCACAAGATAATTAAGCGTAAATCCTTCATTTAAAAAACCCCGGCAGATTATAGGTGGCCGCCAAGTTGCAAAAGAAACTCTATATACCGATGAAAGAGTATCCTGGCTATAATTTCATCGGACTTATTATTGGTCCGAGGGGAAATACTCAGAAGAGAATGCACGAGAAACAGGTGCCAAAATTGTTATTCGTGGTAAGGGTTCCGTTAAGAGGGTAGGTTGCAGCAGAAAAGGGATTTGAAGCCTGACCCGTCTGAAAATGAGGATTTGCATGTTTTGGTGGAAGCTGAGACACAGGAAGCTCTCGATGCAGCTGCTGGTATGGTCGAGAAGCTATTGCAGCCAGTGGATGAGGTATTGAATGAGCACAAGAGACAGCAGCTCAGAGAACTTGCCGCCTTGAATGGGACCATAAAAGATGAGGAGTATTGTCGCTTTGTGGTGAACCTGGTCATCGGCAATATGCATGTCCTTCACGTACATCTACGTTTAAAAGTGATGTACTCTGTAAGATTTGCGGTGATGGGGGGCACCCTACAATAGACTGTCCTATGAAGAGCTCAACTGGAAAGATAATGGATGATGAGTATCAGAGTTTCTTAGCTGAGTTAGGAGGGTCTGTTCCTGAGTCAGCCACCAAGCAAAGCAGCACTCTGGCACTTCTTGGTCCTGGCAGTACTGTAAGCAATCCTCCTTGGCTTAAAAACACCAGTAGTACTGGGAATGGGACCGGATCACATCCGGGTTTAGGGTCAAATGAGCTGAAGCCATCCAAAGAGTATGATGGTACAAACTTATATATAGGATATTTGCCACCTACCCTTGATGACGATGCGTTGATCCAGTTGTTCTCACAATTTGGCAAAATTGTTATGGGTAAGGTTATCAAGGACCGGATCACTGAACTGAGCAAAGGATATGGTTTCGTTAAGTATGCAGATGTCCAAATGGCGAATGCTGCTATTCAAGCCATGAACGGCCATCTTCTTGATGGAGAACTATTGCCGTAAGAGTGGCTGGAAAACCCCCACAGCCTTCTGTACCTCCCGCGCCTTCGCTTCCGTAGTGTCCACTCCTGCTACAAGTCAGCCTACTGGTGCTTATCCATCTCAGCAATTTACCACAGGTTGTCCCCTTACAGCTACTCCCCCTGCAAGCTACACGGCTACTCCAGTTCCATGGGGAGCACCTGTACCTACTCCTCCATATGGTTATGCACCTCCATACATCTCTGCTGTTCCTTTCCCAGGCCAAACTATGCCTCCTTATGGCATGCCATATCCACCTCCTCCTCCATCAGTGCAGCCACTTCCTCCCGGTACTCCATCTCAGGCTACACCTTCGAGTGCAGCACAATACTATCCCTGGAGTTCAATCTGAAAGCACTAGCTCCGCACCATCTGCCCCTACTAGGGCGTATGCAAGCACTATTCCTGCTATCCAACAGCTGTTCAACCTGTTCCGGTGTCTTCCTTAAGCTATGCACCATACTACAGTGCGGTTCCTCCACCAGCTCCGGCATCCACTTCAATCGCAGACCATTCTCAGAGCATGGGAAATGTTTCATGGCTGTAAATCCTCCTGTGCCACCGCCTCCTGCTTCTTCCACAGATCAGACACCCCATTGCGCAATAAAGAATATGAGAAATTTATGGCTGAGATGAAGTGACTCGGGTCCTGCTGCTTGATAGGCACTTGTTCATCGTCCAGAGGTATGGGGTCTAACATCCAATTGCTTGATTCTCCCTACATTCTATGTACACTGTATCCATCTGACTGATAGGTTTTATTTTGAACATGCTACATGCACTAAGAACTGAAAAGGTATACCAATTTTGATATACGAATTGACGTGGTGAGTTACCATTGACATTTGTACGAGTCCATCACCCGTGCTTGAACCCATTTCTCTAGAAAAACATGTAAGTTAACTTTGTATTCCTTATTGACCAAAAAAAAAATTGTATTCCTTATAATACCTAGCGTTGATTTTTTTTTTTTTTTGGTTGAAAGTGTCACGAATCTAATGTTTTGGGGGAATATTGGCTGATGTTTCTTTAGCTGATGGCGTTCTCCTTTTGGCGTTTCTGAATGTGCTGTTGCTCTGTGATAATGTCATCCCTCCCCATCTCATTTCAATTATTTGCTGAAGCTCAGGCATTGAGGGTCATGCCAATTCAGATTTTATAGGAATTGCCCTGCCCCTTCCTCTTTTTCTGTATTAATTCATAGATGTTTGCAGATTACCCATTTCTGTTTGTATTTATTTATTGTCATCTTATTTTAATCAAACTAGAACAAGATACTGTATTTTGTCCATGGCAAAAGTCAATTCTTTCCATGTCCTGCCACCAAGAACCACCTAGATAAACCATTCCCTTTCCTGATCCTTGCCTCCCTTTCACTTCTTATTCATTTTATATCTTTTGATGCATGCAAGGAAGGATGTGCTCCTCGCTGCTTTGTACTTGATGTGCTGCCTTGCTGCCATACTGATAATGAGTTGCATCTCTTATTTTCCAATTGAAGCCAAAGACACATTGTGAAGCAAAAGATTATTGTTTTTCCTTTCTTCTATGATCAAACTTCAATAGCATGCTATGTTGACATCTTATAGTGTAAATGACAGATTTGCATTAGATTTCTGGACTTAAATTTATTCTTGAAATTCTCGCTTTTGTAGAACCTTTTCATAATGCTGAATGGTTTGTTATTGCCAAGATTGAAGAGGTCGTGTTTTGGAATTCCCGTCTTACTTGGGGGGGAAGGCAATAGTTATTTGTAGCTCCAGAAACTTAGTAGCTTTTTTGCCTCTCTTTTATATTAGCTACTGGATGATTCCTTATGCTTCTTTTCTTCAGTTTGTCATTTTACATGGCTCCTTATGCAGCAAATAAATCACATTTTAGGTGAAACCGATTTATCTGCAGTTACGAAATTCTTTCCAGGAAGCTGCTTCCATTATATATTCCCCCCCAAGCGACATGATCAAAGTTGTGGTTGCTATTTCTTGTTATTTTTGTGCCTCTTATGATTACTTTTTTAAACTAATCTTCTTTGTGATGATTTAAAATTGACAGGACTGATGTTTCTTGGAGCTCATGTGAACCTGATTTCTTACCTCTTGCCATTTGTTGGAAGTTTCAGACTTACATCTTTAACCTTGCTCTACTGTTATGACATTTGCAGAGAGATTGGATATTCAGTTTACAACAGACGCAGAAGCTATCTTTAACCATCTTCACCTTATGCCTGGATCTAGTGTTCTACATGTTCTTTGCATGTTTGCTACAGGTTCCTTTGCTAACTCCAGCGAAAATTATTTTGGATAATCCATTGCTGACACGTCATGAAAGTCTGTACTTTGATTTTCTTATTTTGCTCTGGTCAATTGCTTTTCTTAATATTTTCTTTGGCGTGGAAACGTCATTCATCGGTGGGGTGAGTATCAGAAACTTGTCGCCATGTTTTTGAAAATGTCCTGCTAGCTGTTTTCTTCCAAGGAGGTGATCATCTCTGAGGATCTGGAGGTAGATTGAGATTAGTGGAAGAATAACATGCTTTTAACCTTGTATTCTCTCTACTTAATTTTTCCATTTTGCTCAAATGGTCTTTTGCAGCATATTGATGGCAGGTGAATTTTCACTTCCTTTTAATATCCATCCCTTCTTTGTTAAAAGACCTTGGAGCCGTTTTTGCATTTCCTAGTTGTGGAAGGGTTGCTAGTCGTGAGAGTAAATGATGCTACATTGTTTAGGAGTGGACATTGTGGAAGATACGGAAAAGAATGCAAATGGAGAAACCATCCTGTCTGTTTGAACTAAATTGACAGAACAGCTGGATGGCAATTTTATCCCCAAGTTGTGAGATTTACATTCCCTGGGTGGTTAGTAATATTTGAAAACTGTTAAAATTGCTCACTTTTGGGTAATAAGTGGTTGGCTACAAATTTTCTTGCTTGGAAAGTGGTGCTTAAGGCATTTCATAGGTACTTGGACTATAGCAGTTCTATTCTTTTCTGTATTGGTTGAATTTCCCTAGATTGCTTCATCATCTGTTGATATGTGAAGTAGTCGATAATGTAATGCATGTTTTTGGATACCCTTTTCTTGTGCTGGTGGTGATTTAGTTTGGTAAAGGAATATCGAGTTTTTGTACTTGAACTTAGAGGCTGTCATTGTTTGTGGGTGTCCTTTCCCTCCAATTTCTGTTACAGTATCAGAAATCTAATACGGCAGGAATCAGTACCCATATCGTCTCATTTGGATCGTTTTTGTCTGTAGTTTCGTTTGATTGTGGTGGGACTGTTGGAATATCTTTTTATCCAGTCGATATCACCGGGAAGCACTAACAGTGGATCTCTCACTAGTAAAATGAGCCAGAAACCTGTCTGCATTAGTTAGGTTTCTCTATCCTTCTCAAATACAGAGATAAATGCCGTGTAGGATATGGAGGATTCAGTGTCTCATGCTCTTGGTTTTATTTAGACAGAGGCCGTTCTTTGCGGGTTTTCTTATCTTATGCCTACTCAAATTCTGGTGCTGGCACTTTAGTATCCTTATTTGTATAACTTCTGTGTCTAATCTAGATCCATGTCAGCCCCTTTTTAGGGTGGAGTATATTTAGAGGTGTAGTCTCTGCTTAGGTTTCTTGTGTTGGGATATGACAACATTGGTTTATGGATATTGTCTAGGGTTTGCTCTGGTCACACATATAGCTTGCCTGGTTAATTGGTATACCACTGTGTTCTATTATTATGATATTCATTTTACTTGGACTACACTTTTGCTAATTTGTACTTTTAGACTCTCGGGTTTGATGGGTTTTGACAGCACTGTGATTGGACCATCATTAGCTGTTTATTTGATGCGCAAACTGAGTGATGCTGCTGCCAAAATGAGTTACAATTACAGTCCATCTTGCCTACAGTGGTATTCAAATTGAACAAATGTTCGAACAAATTCTTTTTGTAGGATTCTTCTAATAGGTGAATGGTACAATGACATGCGATAGCAACGGGGAGATCTGTTACCTGATCATTTACTATGTTTGGTTGAAGATTTTCATGACATTATCATCCTAACCTTGTCGATTAGTTGATCAGGGTTGTGGTGATGATAAGAGCTTCACAAGTTTGTCTATGCTGATATTGATGGATCTTCATCGAAGGAGTAACTAGGGGCTCAGGCTATGTAGATGTTCCCTTTTCTTGTTACATACAACCTATTTATTTCTCTTTGATGGAACCAATATTATGTTTGACATACTTTTAAATAAATCAACGGGTGCTCCTAGGTTTTATGTGTTAATCTGGTGCGGTATTTCCTTTAAAACACGAAAAGAAAAATCTGATGCAGTATCATCATATATGGCCAGTTGGTTTTTCATTTTTGTCCTGTTACTGTCATTGCGGTTGTACATCTTGTTGCAATTCAATTGGACGCGGCGTGTGCATCCTGGTCACCTTTTTAGTTCCAAGTTACTTTTTTGCTGAACTTACTGTTCTAATCTTATCAGTCTTTCTCCGTTCCTCCTCTAAACATTCCAAGTGTGTTTCAACGCGTGGATAGTATCGCAAGGGGCAGCCGGGTGTCCTGGCCTTTCTGTGTGTTATGGCAATTTAGCAGTCGGAAAGACATTGTATGCCTCATGCAGTGCGCTTGGTCTCTAACTATGGCGGTTTGGTGACAGTTTGCTGCTGTCGATAATATAGAAAATGGAAAGAATATGCGAATTCGTGCATGTACTGCTCTTGTGCAATTACTCTTTGACTGTTTCTTCAGGGTAGAGATTGGTTTTTGATTCCCTTGGCGAGATTCCTCCCTTTCGTGCATGAAATCGTCATTGTTCCTTTTGCTTGGGCTGCGCAGTTTTCGAAGAGAGCAAATAGCCACCATCCGTCAATGTGAGGCGCCACTACATTAAGAATCTTCTTCAACTATCGTGCATGGGTGAACTCCGTCTTCCCTTCCATTTATACCCTTCAGCGTGCTTTAAAGCGAAATTGGTGAATCGATTGTTTGTCACCGACTCAGCAAGATATGATCACTGCTAAAGAATGTCTACTTGACCTAGTATGTGTGAGGCTCATTCTACAGTAAATTATAAGTTTGCACATATTGGAAAGACATCAAATTTCACTAATCGGATGTTTAACTAATTTCTTCAGTAAATTAGATATGATGGCATTGATTGGCCAGGTAATGTCTCTAATGGACTCATCATAGATTTCGCTAATATTCTTCCATGAAATTAACAGCTGAACACGACACTAGAAAATGTTTATTGAATTGTTACGTACTTAGAAACAGTCCACGGCTTCATCCGTTTTATATAAATATATATATTTATATATTTATATAAAAACATGGGTTATGTTTCTAAGTTTCGTCAATTCATAACATTTTCTGTGTCGTGTTCAGTATAAGTTACATTTCAACTGGAAGAATATTAGCGAAATCTATGATGAGTCCATTAGAGTCATTACCTGGCCAATCAATGCCCATCATATCTAATTTACTGAAGAAATTAGTTTAAACAAAGGATTAGTGAAATTTGATGTCTTTCCATATGTGCAACTTATAATTTACTGGTAGAATGAGCCTCACACATACTAAATCGTCAAGTAGACATTCTTTAGCAGTGATCATATCTTGCTGAGTCGGTGACAACAATCGATTCACCAATTTCTGCTTTAAAGCACGCTGAAGGGTATAAATGGAAGGGAAGACGAGTTCACCCATGCACGATAGTTGAAGACGATTCTTAATGTAGTGGCGCCTCACATTGACGATGGTGGCTATTTGCTCTCTTCGAAAACTGCGCAGCCAAAGCAAGAAGGAACAATGACGATTTCCATGCACGAAAGGGAGGATCTCGCCAAGGGAATCAAAAACCAATCTCTACCCTGAAGAAACAGTCAAAGAGTAATTGCCGCAAGAGTGCAGTACATGCACGAATTCGCATATTCTTTCCATTTTCTACTTATCGACAGCAGCAAACCTGTCACCAAACTGTCGCCATAGTTAGAGACCAAGCGGTGCACTGCATTTTTGTGTACAATGTCTTTCCGACTGCTAAATTGCCATAACACACAGAAAGGCCAGGACACCCGGATGCCCCTTGGCCGATACTATCCACGCGTTGAAACACACTTGGAATGTTTAGAGGAGAACGGAGAAAGACTGATTTATTTGTTTTAAGTTCAGCAAAATTAACTTGGACATGGCTAAAAAGGTGACCAGGATGCACACGCCCGCGTCCAATTGAATTGCCAACAAGATGTACAATCGCAATGACAGTAATTTAGACAAAAATGAAAACCCAACTGGCCATATATGATGATACTGCATCAGATTTTTCTTTTCGTGTTTTGGTAAAGGAAAATACCGCACCAGATTAACACATTCTTTTTAGGAGCAAGAGTTGATTTGATTTAAAAGTATGTCAAACATAATATTGGTTCCATCAAAGAGAAATAAATAGGTTGTATGTAACAAGAAAACCAACATCTACATAGCCCTGAGCCCCTAGTTACTCCTTCGATGAAGATCCATCAATATCAGCATAGACAAACTTGTGAAGCTCTTATCATCACCACAACCCTCTGATCAACTAATCGACAAGGTTAGGATGATAATGTCATGAAAATCTTCAACCAAACATAGTAAATGATCAGGTAACAGATCTCCCCGTTGCTATCGCATGTCATTGTACCATTAAAGGACCTAATTGCAATATCAAGACAAAATCAGAATTTGTTCGAACATTTGTCTTCAATTTGAATACCACTGTAGGCAAGATGGACTGTAACACATTGTAACTCATTTTGGCAGCAGCATCACTCAGTTTCTGCGCATCAAATAAACAGCTAATGATGGACAATCACAGTGCTGTCAAAAGATCAAACCCGAGAGTATAACTAAGTACAAATTAGCAAAAGTGTAGTCCAAGTAAAATGAATATCATAATAATAGAACACAGTGGTATACCAATTAACCAGGCAAGCTATATGTGTGACCAGAGCAAACCCTAGACAATATCCATAAACCAATGTTGTCATATCCCAACACAAGAAACCTAAGCAGAGACTACACCTCTAAATATACTCCACCCTAAAAGGGGCTGACATGGATCTAGATTAGACACAGAAGTTATACAATAAGGATACTAAAGTGCCAGCACAGAATTTGAGTAGGCATAAGATAAGAAAACCCGCAAAGAAGCGGCCTCTGTCTAAATAAAACCAAGAGCATGAGACACTGAATCCTCCATATCTTACCTACACGGCATTTATCTCTGTATTTGAGAAGGTATAGAGAACCTAACTAATGCAGACAGGTTTCTGGCTCATTTACTAGTGAGAGATCCACTGTTAGTGGCTTCCCGGTGATATCGACTGGATAAAAAGATATTCCAACAGTCCCACCACAATCAAACGAAACTACAGACAAAAACGATCCAAATGAAGACGATATGGGGTAGGAGTGATTCCGCCGTATTAGATTTCTGATACTGTAACAGAAATTGGAGGGAAGGACACCCACAAACAATGACAGCCTCTAAGTTTCAAGTACAAAAACTCGATATTCCTTTACCAAACTAAATCACCAGCCAGCACAAGAAAGGGTATCCAAACATGCATTACATTATCGACTACTTTTCACATATCACAGATGATGAAGCAATCTAGGGAAATTCAACCAATACAGAAAAGATAGAACTGCTATAAGTGTCGCAAGTACCTATGAAATGCCTTAAGCACCACTTTCCAAGCAAGAAAATTTGTAGCCAACCACTTATTACCCAAAAGTGAGCAATTTTTACAGTTTTTCAAATATTACTAACACACCAGGGAATGTAAATCTCACAACTTGGGGATAAAAATTGCCATCCAGCTGTCTGTCAATTTAGTTCAAGACACAGACAGGATGGTTTCTCCATTTGCATTCTTTTCCGTATCTTCCACTAATGTCCATCTCCTAAACAATGTATCATCATTTACTCTCACGACTAGCAACCCTTCCACAACTAGGAATGCAAAAACCGGGCTCCAAGGTCTTTTACAAAGAAGGGATGGATATTAAAAGGAAGTGAAAATTCACCTGCCATCATATGCTGCAAAAGACCATTTTGAGCAAAATGGAAAAATTAAGTAGAGAGAATACAAGGTTTAAAAGCATGTTATTCTTCCACTAATCTCAATCTACCTCCAGATCCTCAGAGATGATCACCTCCTTGGAAGAAAACAGCTAGCAGGACATTTCAAAAACATGGCGACAAGTTTCTGATACTCACCCCACCGATGAATGACGTTTCCACGCCAAAGAAAATATTAAGAAAAGCAATTGACCAGAGCAAAATAAGAAAATCAAAGTACAGACTTTCATGACGTGTCAGCAATGGATTATCCAAATAATTTTCGCTGGAGTTAGCAAAGGAACGCTGTAGCAAACATGCAAAGAACATGTAGAACACTAGATCCAGGCATTAAGGTGAAGATGGTTAAAGATAGCTTCTGCGTCTGTTGTAAACTGAATATTCCAATCTCTCTGCAAATGTCATAACAGTAGAGCAAGGTTAAAGATGTAAGTCTGAAACTTCCAACAAATGGCAAGAGGTAAGAAATCAGGTTCACATGAGCTCCAAGAAACATCAGTCCTGTCAATTTTAAATCATCACAAAGAAGATTAGTTTAAAAAAAGTAATCATAAGAGGCACATAAATAAACAAGAAATAGCAACCACAACTTTGATCATGTCGCTTGGGGGGGAATATATAATGGAAGCAGCTTCCTGGAAAGAATTTCGTAACTGCAGATAAATCGGTTCACCTAAAATGTGATTTATTTGCTGCATAAGGAGCCATGTAAAATGACAAACTGAAGAAAAGAAGCATAAGGAATCATCCAGTAGCTAATATAAAAGAGAGGCAAAAAGCTACTAAGTTTCTGGAGCTACAAATAACTATTGCCTTCCCCCCCAAGTAAGACGGGAATTCCAAACACGACCTCTTCAATCTTGGCAATAACAAACCATTCAGCATTATGAAAGGTTCTACAAAAGCGAGAATTTCAAGAATAAATTTAAGTCCAGAAATCTAATGCAAATCTGTCATTTACACTATAAGATGTCAACATAGCATGCTATTGAAGTTTGATCATAGAAGAAAGGAAAAACAATAATCTTTTGCTTCACAATGTGTCTTTGGCTTCAATTGGAAAATAAGAGATGCAACTCATTATCAGTATGCAGCAAGGCAGCACATCAAGTACAAAGCAGCGAGGAGCACATCCTTCCTTGCATGCATCAAAAGATATAAAATGAATAAGAAGTGAAAGGGAGGCAAGGATCAGGAAAGGGAATGGTTTATCTAGGTGGTTCTTGGTGGCAGACATGGAAAGAATTGACTTTTGCCATGGACAAAATACAGTATCTTGTTCTAGTTTGATTAAAATAAGATGACAATAAATAAATACAAACAGAAATGGGTAATCTGCAAACATCTATGAATTAATACAGAAAAAGAGGAAGGGGCAGGGCAATTCCTATAAAATCTGAATTGGCATGACCCTCAATGCCTGAGCTTCAGCAAATAATTGAAATGAGATGGGGAGGGATGACATTATCACAGAGCAACAGCACATTCAGAAACGCCAAAAGGAGAACGCCATCAGCTAAAGAAACATCAGCCAATATTCCCCCAAAACATTAGATTCGTGACACTTTCAACAAAAAAAAAAAAAAAACAACGCTAGGTATTATAAGGAATACATTTTTTTTTTGGTCAATAAGGAATACAAAGTTAACTTACATGTTTTTCTAGAGAAATGGGTTCAAGCACGGGGTGATGGACTCGTACAAATGTCAATGGTAACTCACCACGTCAATTCGTATATCAAAATTGGTATACCTTTCAGTTCTTAGTGCATGTAGCATGTTCAAAATAAAACCTATCAGTCAGATGGATACAGTGTACATAGAATGTAGGGAGAATCAAGCAATTGGATGTTAGACCCCATACCTCTGGACGATGAACAAGTGCCTATCAAGCAGCAGGACCCGAGTCACTTCATCTCAGCCATAAATTTCTCATATTCTTTATTTGCGCAATGGGGTGCTGATCTGTGGAAGAAGCAGGAGGCGGTGGCACAGGAGGATTTACAGCCATGAAACATTTCCCATGCTCTGAGAATGGTCTGCGATTGAAGTGGATGCCGGAGCTTGGTGGAGGAACCGCACTGTAGTATGGTGCATAGCTTAAGGAAGACACCGGAACAGGTTGAACAGCTGTTGGGATAGCAGGAATAGTGCTTGCATACGCCCTAGTAGGGGCAGATGGTGCGGAGCTAGTGCTTTCAGATTGAACTCCAGGGGATAGTATTGTGCTGCACTCGAAGGTGTAGCCTGAGATGGAGTACCGGGAGGAAGTGGCTGCACTGATGGAGGAGGAGGTGGATATGGCATGCCATAAGGAGGCATAGTTTGGCCTGGGAAAGGAACAGCAGAGATGTATGGAGGTGCATAACCATATGGAGGAGTAGGTACAGGTGCTCCCATGGAACTGGAGTAGCCGTGTAGCTTGCAGGGGGAGTAGCTGTAAGGGGACAACCTGTGGTAAATTGCTGAGATGGATAAGCACCAGTAGGCTGACTTGTAGCAGGAGTGGACACTACGGAAGCGAAGGCGCGGGAGGTACAGAAGCTGTGGGGTTTTCCAGCCACTCTTACGGCAATAGTTCTCCCATCAAGAAGATGGCCGTTCATGGCTTGAATAGCAGCATTTCGCCATTTGGACATCTGCATACTTAACGAAACCATATCCTTTGCTCAGTTCAGTGATCCGGTCCTTGATAACCTTACCCATAACAATTTTGCCAAATTGTGAGAACAACTGGATCAACGCATCGTCATCAAGGGTAGGTGGCAAATATCCTATATATAAGTTTGTACCATCATACTCTTTGGATGGCTTCAGCTCATTTGACCCTAAACCCGGATGTGATCCGGTCCCATTCCCAGTACTACTGGTGTTTTTAAGCCAAGGAGGATTGCTTACAGTACTGGCCAGGACCAAGAAGTGCCAGAGTGCTGCTTTGCTTGGTGGCTGACTCAGGAACAGACCCTCCTAACTCAGCTAAGAAACTCTGATACTCATCATCCATTATCTTTCCAGTTGAGCTCTTCATAGGACAGTCTATTGTAGGGTGCCCCCCATCACCGCAAATCTTACAGAGTACATCACTTTTATAACGTAGATGTACGTGAAGGACATGCATATTGCCGATGACCAGGTTCACCACAAAGCCGACAATACTCCTCATCTTTATGGTCCCATTCAAGGCGGCAAGTTCTCTGGAGCTGCTGTCTCTTGTGCTCATTCAATACCTCATCACTGGCTGCAATAGCTTCTCGACCATACCAGCAGCTGCATCGAGAGCTTCCTGTGTCTCAGCTTCCACCAAAACATGCAAATCCTCATTTTCAGACGGGTCAGGCTTCAAATCCCTTTTCTGCTGCAACCTACCCTCTTTAACGGAACCTTACCACGAATAACAATTTTGGCACCTGTTTCTCGTGCATTCTCTTCTGAGTATTTCCCCTCGGACCAATAATAAGTCCGATGAAATTTATAGCCAGGGATACTCTTTCATCGGTATATAGAGTTCTTTGCAACTTGGGCGTGCGCTATAATCTGCCGGTGGTTTAAATGGATGATTACGCGTTAATTATCTGTGAAATAATCTCCTGCCTTCTTGTTCAGAGGCCAGGTCTTCGCGCAGCAATCGAAACTCTCTCGTTTTATCCTCCATTCCCGAGTTATCATTATATAGGGCTCCGAGGTGAAGAGAACGAGCTTCCCTCGGGCTTATCATCTTAATGGCTGACCCTGACTGAAGTCATTCGACTTAATTTCCGAAAGTCTAGCGTTGCAGGGCCTGGATTCAGATCAATTCAGCTTAACGTATACCTCATTCAGATTCTTTCATTGGTTAAGTCCAGGCAGCTGACAAGAGGCAGAGCTTTCGGCTCGTTTCGTCGGCCCCCGTACTTTGCTCTCTGTTCCTCGTGCCATTTCCGAGTCATCCCCCTCGGTCACTCTGGCCGTTGGGGATCGGAACGACGGGAGGGTCCCTTATCGGCTGCGCCGGTACGGTCTGCCTGCTGGTAGTCTGCCTCCTCCCCGCCAGAAACAATCCGCTGTCGGTGCCGCCTGAGTATTAGTCAAAGCTCGTCGGTCTGAGAGTAGGATAGGCACTCTGTGACTCTGGCTTCCGCGCGAATCGAAGCCGGTTTGATGGATTCTGCGGGCGCAGAGCTACGAGGAACCATTTCGCATAGACGCTCTGAGGTGTGTGGTGATTCGAAGATAGGGCTTTGACAGGTTTTGACTTCAGTATGATTGCAAAGAGAAATGTGGTGGTAATCGGAGGCTGAGGATCGCGCAGGAGGGGAGGAAGGTGGTGGTAGGAATGCTAGGGTCTGCTGTGCTGAAGAGGGAAGGGAATGTTGGGGGTATCCTTCGGCATGGTATGGTGCGCGGACGAACTGCCATGTGGGCGAGGAAGGATTCCGGATGTAGCTCTAGGGTTTGGGTGGGTAGTTTGGAGGATATGAGGAGCGAAGGAAGATGGCTAGATGGAGATTTCCTGACAGGAATGTCGGCGCTGTCGATCAGGCGCGCGAAACGCCGAAAATGGGCGTCGTTTTTGACCGTCTAGCCCTCCACTTTTTTAAAGATCCTCAGTCGAAAATACTTACTTTTTTTAAAAAATCCAAATAAATATTCTCAAGTACTTTTTATTTTCTTAAAATAAAAGGCTTAAATGATCGTTGTTTCATTTAAGGCTTGAAACGGCCTCATTATCTCTAAATAAAGTCTAAAGTGAATCATGACACCGTTTCAAATTAAAGTCCTCAGCGGGTCTTTTCTCTGACTGCGGAGTCGGGCTGGCTAAATATTCCAATTGGACCTGCTATTTTGTCACAATACATTTTAAACCAGATTTTTAGTTAAAATTATAATTAAATACTTAAATAACAACATAAGAAATTAAAAACAAAGTACACCGATAGGGCAAGCAGCCGTAACCGGAGGGCTCTTCCGCCTTATGTTTTTCTTCTTAATTTATTTGAAAAAAAAAAAAATTTTTTCCAATTTTATTTTTTAAAATTTTTGAAAAATCTTGAAAAGGGGCGAAAATCAAATAATTTAAAAATATATGACCAAAATGCTGCTATTAACTGGCGAGTCATGACCTTCTTTTTTTTGAAATTAATATCCATTTCAAGTGGCTTAATTTGAGATAAATGGCAAAATAAACAGGAAAAAGTGAAAAGGAAAAGAGCGACGAAGAAGAGCGGAGAAAAACAAACCACACAAGGGGTTTAATAAAAGGAGGGGGAGTCGCTAAAAAAATAAAGATAAGAAAAAAGG
>JAGVVM010017379.1:0-17266 GCA_019149425.1 Psidium friedrichsthalianum
TTCTTCAGCTCAGTTTCTTTTCTTTTATCAATCCTTGCATGAAAGAGAGGCCGCAAAGGGTTTGAGGTTGGATTCATAAGGCAACAAAACGGGCTTTTGTTAGTGGGGATCATGCTGTCGGGCAGCAGATAAAAAAAAGGCAACTTTAGGTAATTATTGTGCGGCAAAGTCGATTAAAGGGCGGTCTTTGTCTTGAAGGGCGAGAGACGGGATTCATCCTTTCCACATGACTCGCAGATTTTTCTGCAATGAAATATCACGTACAGTGAACCCTTTGCCTTCGCTTACCAAAACTTGGGAAACAAGAAAAACCTATCCCGCGGACAAATGCTTGCTTGGAGAAACCCATACCTTTTGAGTTTTCGATTAGCCACTTTCGCCGACAAGCTTCCGCCGAGCCGTATGTGATCTGGGCACGTATAAAAGTGCTTTCAGGCGATGTTCTGCCAACAAACTTGCGATAAAGGTGGAGAAATTTTTGCAGAAATTCTTATGAGGGAGGCCCGGATGACAGGAGCTTCACCTAATTGATGGTGACATCGTCCGCAAGAAAGAAAACAGATGGTGGTTGGGGGATCACCAGGAATCCAGTGTTTTGTGTCGCTGTCTAAGGGATCGTAGCCCAAGGCCGCCATTGATCGGTAGGGCCCATCAAGACCTTCCTTTGGTTAGTGGGGTCATGGCAGTTTGATTAGGGTGAGCAAAAAGAATCGGATCGAATCGGCCGTTCTTGGGCGGTTCCCATGGTTACCGTCTTGCTCTTGATTTTCGGGTGTGGATCCACCCACCTGGACCACTTGGACTTGATTGATTCTTTTATTTTTATTTTTTTGTTTGTTATCGTTACAAAGTAAAATCCAAAATCCTCATTCTTCATCTTCACTCTCCCACGGCCCGAAAATCTAACTGCCATGTTCCTAATTGAACAGAAGCTTGAGAACTTTATGGTAAACTCCAATAATGATTGTTATAATTGTCAAACTTGTGGCAAAATCGCAGACTTGGTTCTTGATGATCATAATAGCGTCGTTCGTGGACATGATCATCATATTTAGCTTATCACGAGCTTGTTCTATCAACATTACGTGTATAGTAGTTTATATGATACAACAATACTTGCAGTCTTGCGGGGAATAAGGGAAAAAAAAGAAAAGAGAGAGAGTAGACCGTCGGTTCCTAGATCCACTGGGAAATTGGACTAGACTGATTAGTTCGGTTCCTAGGTGTCTCCAGGACCAGATGAGCGGTTCTTAGTTTCACAAATTGGGAACTAGTTCTTCTGATCTTGTTCCTGTTTTAGTGTTGGAACTGGCCCACTCCGAAACCGATTACCCTAAATCTAATGACAAAGTATCTTCAGGGAGAATTTCAATCACCCCAGCTAAACCCAACAGCATAATCAGCCGGACTCTGGAAGCTACAAGGAATGCTAAGAGAATGGAATGGAGGACTGTTGGGTGGCTTTTCCAGTTTCTACCACCTACGAATAGGCATAACATCTTTAAGGATGGCCCCTTGGACAGGATCTTTCGTTCGTGGATCTGTCCAATCAACCTTCCAGTTTCCAGCTTCGGTCACCAGGGGATGTGGTAGACAAGGAGCCTCGTGGCGTTAAAAGCCTTGGCTGATTTGCATTATCCTAAACAGACCGAAAGTAGAACTGGAAAGAGGAACCTTTGGACTTGAACCTGCCTAGGCTTTGACTTTACCGTCCCAGATGCAGAAACTGTTGAATTTGGCCGAAGTCGCCAGGTCAACTATTCATGGAAAACTAATATCCGTGAGAAACAATTCTGATCCGAAAAGTGATTTGATTAAAATGACTTTTTTAATTCTATTTTTGAGATGAGATTTAGATAATCAAACGCATTTGATAATTGGCCAAAATTTATGTTCTTGAAATAGAAACACATTTTGTAATTACACAAAATTTCTATTCACGGGAATAATTGTTCTTCTCAATTTTCGTCATTTAAGTCAAATAATTACGTAACTACTTTGTGAAATTTCATCATATATTTTGAATTAAATTTCATCATATATTCGAATCAATCAAAGATTAATAATATTCTCTTATATAATATATTGCATATTGAAATGTAAAAATAAATATTAAGAATTATCACGAGTCACTTTTGCCATTATTGTGGGTTTTCATCCAATTCTTTTGAAGGAGTGATAACCGACATGAGCGACACCCTCGTTTCTACAAAGAAAATGCACTACACTACCTTACATCAGTGTGACTTTTTTATTCTAAAAAATCAAATCTCAATCTTAATTTATCGAAAACTTAAGGACGAGAGCTTTTTAAGTATTCACGATAGTGTTCTTTTCTTTTTCAAAATTTTCTAAAACAGACTAAGCCTAAAATACATAGATATGGGCAAATCACAACCAAAGGAAATCAAGTATGCAATGAAGGAATCATGACCTTGATAAATCGCATCGTAACTCTAATGAAGCCATAAGGGCTTAGAGAAATGTGGTTCGAATGTTAATTTCAAATGTCTTATTATTTTTATAAAAAAGAACAAAATTTATGAAATCTAGGGAATTTAGACCCAAATTTATGAAAATGAGATCAAACTAGCGTATAGAAGCTTCTTCCATTTTCAGAAATTTTCTGATTTTTTAGAATTTTTTCCAAATTTTTTTGAAATTTTTTTTATTATTTTTTTATCTTATATGTTTTTTCTTCGAAAAATGAGACCTCATTCCGTTTTAGGTCGAGGAATAAGTGACGAGAAAACTGAAAGTAAAAATAAGAGATATGAAAATTCATTCTGTTTTGTAATTCTCAAAAATGATTCTTTTTTTCAGAATCAATTTTTTTTTTTGTTCTTGTTTTTGTTCCAGGAACATAAATCAAAATCAAAATCATTTGCGTTACCAATAGGATTCTCGTCTTTTTTTTAAAAAAATTCTTAGAATCGGAAAATTAAAATGATCACCATATAGTGCTCTAGATGGCACCATCTAATCATTTTCTTGAAAGTCGGTCTCGAAATCACAGCACTGACTCGTAGAGAGAGTCAACCTCGGGCGACACCTGCTTCGTTGACCAAAGAGACGCATTCACTTTTTGCTCAAATTCGAAGCATTTGGTTTAGGATTGTGGAAATTAAAGTGCCATATTTAACAAGTCAAATGCGCCCCCAACTGTTCGGCAGAATGCCCCAGCGTTTGCTGGAGAATTTCCAAAGTGCAGGTCGAGCATCCACAGACAAGTCACCATAAACGTATGGACGCAGTTAGATAAAAACTACATGAAAAGACACCGAATGATATATATAATATATATATCTTGCCCAATCAGGCCATTCCACATGTCAATGACCCCTTACAAGTTTGACCTCAGTCAAAGCGCTCCCAATTGCAGGAGCTAGCTGTTTCTTGTCCTTCCTCAAGGGCCGAAGAACACCGATAGCCTCTCATGCATGAGCTGGCTCAACGCAAACCTATCTCAGTCCCACTCATTATTTATTTGTTAAGATTCGACACACAGTCATAATGAATTAGAGCATAAAACAAGAAAAAATACTCGTTATCCGGATTCACCCTTAAATTAAGAATTTCACCATATTTAGCACATCGTACTTCTTGTTAATCACTTAATTACAAACGAATATATATATATATATATATAGCAATAGATATTTTATGGGCCTAAATCCAATACCAATGAAAAATAAATGTGCTCAAATTATAAAAAATCCTTTCGTATTCAGGGATACTGCCTCTTAAGACCCTTGCCTGCTACTAAGGAGCGAGGCCTCTGTACCTTCCTATAGATGGGAGTGTGAACCACGCTCGAATATTGCTCAAGTCATGTGTAGCCTGATCGTGAGACTAGCGTAATCACGACCTAGTCACATGGGTCAAAATCTATGTCTAAATGGATCATCGTGCAGTTTCGATCACGAACCATCTTTGTCCAGTCATCTATCTCATAGGTCAGGCCACCACCCGTGCCGATGTTTTTATTCAACTCACACAAACACATAACGATGTGTAGCATGCCCAGATCGCTCAATGCTCGGCTCGGCCACGGGCTCGAGGCGAACCTGGGCCATTTCCAACGTCGGGAATCGAAGGAACTAACTGGATTGCATTCGAGAACTCCTTTGTCTTGTAGCGAACGAGGCCGAAGAAGCAAAAGGCCTATCTACGGAAAAAGTAACCGCCTTATTAATAGTTTAATCAGCTGACGTAAATCTGCAGATGAATGTTCTTTGCTTCGACAATCCCGGACGGGCAAAACTACTTCTCGTAAAAGTTTGATCACGAGTCGATAGACAAACCTCGGACTTGAACTCTTCCCTCTGAATTTTTCACGTCAAGGTTTCGATTTCGGGGTTGTATATTACCTTTGCCTTTCCCAGCTGCCTTGACAAAAAACCCAAGACGGTGCGGTGCCGATTCAAACGTTTCTGGTCGTCTGTCCTCTTGGTAAAACCCTTGAATGATGAAACCAAAAAAAAAAAGTACAGAGGAAGAGCTCAGCGTTGACATTTTAAAATCTCAGGAACTTTCCCAGCTGCCTTGACAAAAACCCAAGACGGTACGGTGCCGATTCAAACGCTTCTGATCGTCTGTCCTCTTGGTAAACCCCTTGAATGATAAGACAAAAAAAAAAAGTACAGAGGAAGAGCTCAGCGTTGACATTTTAAAATCTCAGGAACTTTTGACTCGATAGGTTTGACCCTGTCATGTCACCTCTCCTTCACCCACTCGCGGTGGTTCAACCGCGTCCAAACACTCTCAGACAATATTTTACGCAATAAAAAACTTCGCAGCCGGCAGAATTAACTAAGTGCGGCAAAAGAATAATGACGGAAGATTAGCACGGACCATTTCAAAGTGGAGACCGGTTATTCGGCGGTGCCTTGCATATATAAACAAGTTGGATCGGCTGATCCAATTCCCATGCAGTTAACACAAAGCAGAGAATAAGTCGAAAGCTTATTGACGAGCGAGCGAGCGAGAGCGATAGAGAGAGGTGTTAACCGGTTCTCTTCCTTGATATTGTTTGGGTAAGGCTGGGACCCCCGCTGTGGATGGAGTTCGCAGGAGGAAGCGGCGGCAAGAGGGTGCGGTTGCAAGGTCCGAAGCCGGCGGAGCTAGCGGTGAGCAAGGAGTCAGGCAAGAGCAAGAAGAAAGCTCGAGCGACGACGAGCCGTTCGGGTCCTCCGGTCATAGTGTACTTGAGGTCGCCGAAGGTTATACACGTGAGGCCGGAGGAGTTCATGGATCTGGTGCAGCGGCTCACCGGGAAGAATAACCAGACGGAGAAAGCGGCGGCGGATGTCTCTCCGTCTTCTTCTCTGTCCTGGTTGTCCTCGCCATCGCCGTCGTCCAGCGTCGAGTACTTCTGCAGGTAGACAGACGGGATTTGCCAGCGTGCTTCCTTCGGGCTCCACAGTGACTCCTTTTGTGTAAACACAATGTAGCCGGGGGCGGTTCAGTACTTTGTCTTTACAAGAATTAAAGTACTTTGAAACTCATGTTCCTGAGTTTTTCACCCTGTGCATGCTTATGTTTCACATAATAAAGTGTAATTGATTGTCTTGATTAGACTTCAGTTTAATCTAATATTTAAGAAATATGATCTAAGCCTACTGATGAGGAGATTTGCACTTGAACTCTTCAGTAAATTCGTCTACCAAGTTGAACCAGCAAGTAATTGTCATAGGAAGTCTTCAAATAATTAAGGAAATAGTTCTGAATAGCCTCCCATTGGCATGTTGTGGATGTGCTTCGAAATCAACAACTATTTCGATGAATCGGTTATTCCCTGGCCGATAGTTTACACATCGGCATCTTTCCCGCCGTCGCAAGTTATAACCATAGTTGATTTTGGCTTGAATAAACAATGATGCTGCTGGACTTGTTGATGGAATCAGATTGGAGTTTTTAAGGATTGTTTCGATATGTCGGATGCTCTCGCATCACGTTCCGTTGGGGTAATTCACCAAAAAGTTACAAACATATTGTATGACAGCCAATTCGGTTATAAACCTTTAGTTTGTGCCAATTTAGTCTTAAACCTTTTGCTGATTTGGCAAAAAAATCGCTGACAACATGGCGTAGCCTGCATTGACATGGGCAATTTTCAATTGTTTATTTTTTTACCCTTTTCTATCAGTTTGGCATGTGGCCAACAATTAGCCACGGACAAGGGTCGCCCTTGCTGGACTTGGCACCAGCAAGGGCTTGACACTTGCAACCTGGGCGAGGAGTGCCTTCACCGAATCTGGCAAGGGCAACCCTTACCTACGCCCGATCACCGCCATGGTTGAGTACCGACCGCAGACTAAAGGAAAAAAGTGAAAAAGGCAATTTTTTGTTAAAAAACATAAAATTATCCACGTCAATATCGACCACACTACGTAGGATGGCATGCGTCCACGTTAATAATTTGCTGTCAAAATTACTCGAAATGACCACATTAGCAAATCGTTAAAAAGTTTAAAACTAAATTGACAACTCATCAAAATATTTATGATTAAATTGAAACGATCGAAAAAGTTGCTAACGCAACCCTAGCCAAGAACCACCTAAACATGTGGCAGTGGATGCAAGCTTTGCCATCCTCTCTCTCCCTCTAAAGAGGGTATAGTTGAAGTTTTTATAACGTAAAGAGGGTAGAACAGGAACTTCAGAAAATTCGTGGACACGACTAGGCAACGCTGACGGAAAACTTGAGTTTTACATTTTTTGTTGGCTCGAAGGATTTTGAGCTTTGACAAAAACAACTTTGACCCCGAAGGGCTTTAAAAAAATGTGCTAAGCCCCGTGACTTCCCTCTCATCACTCAAAAGAATTTTCAAGCGCTGATTGTCGCTTCGGTAAGCCATTCCCAAACGCATCCCAAAATGTCAACTAAGTGACATTTGCGTCCATCGTTGTCAATCGAAAGCTAGCAACGGTCAACGGTGAAAAACACAATATGATAATTTCATCACGAAAAAGTCTGCACTTTCGAGAAAACTTAACCCATAAAATAAAAGAGGGTAAATGATGGTAATCAAGCAGAGGATTACGCTTTAATCATGCAATTGGCTCTCCACGTTACATTACAAAAAAACAAAGAAGAAGAAAGAGAAAGAACTTCCGATCAAGGTAAAATGGTATTTTAGGAGAAAAATCCAGATGCTATTATTTAGGCCTTTGAGATTGTGGATTTTTTGCGCAAAACATAACATTGAAAAGTTACACGAAAAAAAAATCCAAAAAGCCTAATTACTATATGCTTGCTAATTTCAGCAAAGAATAATGATGGCATAAAACCATCTAATATCTACTTTCCATGTATGGCCCACTCTCTGTAACCAGCCCTTGCTCCCCACCAAATGAAAAGCCAATCATCAAGCATCCAGCCTAACCAAGAAGATGACCCAATTACAGGAATACCTAAATTCCAGAGGTCTTGCAAACTGAGATGGATATTCAAGCATGCAAACATTTGATCCTCCCAGAAATTGCAGTGAAGGAGATCGGCTGATCCGTGCTCTGGACGAGATAGAAAATCTGCAGACTTGAGTAAAATGAAGCAGGAACACAATAAGGTCTCCTCCCGGAACTGCAACAATATGCTGAAAAATAGCCCGTATTGCCTCCACCTTGAATGTGACGAATGTCAAAGCGCACCGTACAACCATGTTTCACTTGTCGAGTGAAGCCGAAAAATTATATCGAATGAAAAATTTGAAAAAGAACATGCCATCTCTGAAACAGCCAGCGCTGCAGCAACAAATGCATAAAAAGAAGACAGATGCTTGGACTCAGCGTCCTCAACTGCTCTCTGTTTCTCTGCATATTAGGAGAGGCTTGCTATGTATATAGAAGTTTGACAGTTGAAGACATCCTTTTTGAGCGTGTCAGACATCTCCACTGCTTTGTCTGGGGTCTGTCTTGTAAAAGAATTAGCAAGCCCACACAATCAGGCGATAGCCCAAACAAGTACCTGCAAGTGACGAGTAGAAGATAAAGGATCTTTAAACAAGGAAGATGAGAGATCATGGGCAGAGGAACTCATTGGTTATTAAGTATGTCAAGATAAATGAAGATCTGCAGCATGCTAACATAAAACCGGAAGTATGAATATTTTCAAATCACGGTGTCCTAATTGCTCGATAAGTTCTTTTCAGTCATGAAGTTTGTCACTACTAGAGGTGTTTGGAAAAGCACCAACAAGAAATGGCCTACATACATCTATGCAGAGAAAAACCAACTGGGAAGTTCGCTCCCTAATGGCAGGATCATTTCCTCCGCAACAAGTTATAAAATTTGTGTTCTATGAGGTGAATAACAAACTTCCTGAATTTTCACGAATTAACTTCACATCTGGTGATAGCTAGAATCAATCCTTAATGCACAACCAGAATAATTTATGGCTTACAAGTTTTATCCATATAATATCAACACGAGAAACATCTGTACTATTTATTCATTCAAAAATTCATACCGCGGCATATTTCTCAGCAGGAAATCAAGAATTAAATCAATTTTGCACCCAAAAAAAAAAAAAAACGTAGCATAAATGTCTGAATTGAGAAGCAGCCACCTCGAAATACAGGAAAACAGGTATAATAGCATGGTGTCAGCACTAAAAAAGAACAGTACTCACTTGCTTCTACGAGTCTTCTTCCTCCAAAAGGGGAAGGACCCAATCCACTGCAAATAAAGCAAAGAGAGAGGTATAAGAGCTATTATGACAAGGGAGAAAGCAGCACCACACTTGGAAAGCAAAAGAAGTTCCCCTTTCCAAAGAGTCAATGCTGCACGATGAATTTCCAACACTAGCTCAACAAAGAAAACAAAACCACCAACAAGATCTTTACCAAACGATCTACCACGAGTAAAATGTCAGAAGTAGATCAAACAAATATTCAGCTTCAACCAGAACAACTTTCCACATAGATTTTGTAAGCAACGGAAATAAAATCAGAAACATAAAGGACAAGTTCGTCAATTTCACGGTTGAAACAGCATTGCCGGTTGACCGACAAGCAAAGCTACTTGATTATGCAATATAATGGAACAAATCAAAGTAAACAGGTCAGATGTGGGAAAGGCAAAGGAAAATCAAACTAAAGGGAGAATTGAAGAGGCAACCCCAACATACTGCCTCTAGGGAGAATCACCGAGCAAAAATCATATGGTGAGATACTTTCCTTGACAGACTAGTATTATTTTTCGACAGCCTCAGCATTTCAATTCCCTCTATATCTTGCAGAACTGAGAAGTACAACGCCGTTAATTCCTCGCCTTCCCCACAGCCCTTTCTTTAAGGAACCACAATCAGTTAGCTAAGTGAACACACTACCCCAAAAAGTGGAGCAGAAAATGGAGATGATAGTGTTTGCCATAAGTGTTCAAAAGACTTCATTCAGCATGAATCATAAATCAGAATAAAGGTAACAATACATTGGGTGTTAAACAACCCCCCCAGGCAACCACACCAAAAAAGAAAGACACGTTACCTTGAAAACAGAGGAAAAAAATCCAAAACGAGCTGGCTTCCTAACAGGCATGCATTCTTCTGGTGATTTTTGTTTACAAAGACGCTCGGCTATTTCTTTAAGTAATAGCATTTGTGCTTTATCAGTTTGCATCGAGACAATTGCCTGCCTCAGTGATTCCCTGTCAGCCTCAAGTGCTTGAAGCCTCATGTAGAGCTTTGTGATATCCGGATCCTGATCCTCATTGATGCAGTTGGAAGTATATCTTGGTGTAACTATGTCCTCTTGAAGACTGCCATGTGCAGATTTTGTGGGTGTCAAGCCTGTGAAGATTGAATCTATTGTACAAATCCTGTCGGTTATATCATCATCAGCTTCTGGTGTGTTATTCAGCTTTTTTGCCTGATGGAAATTCTCCGTCTCAGAAACACACTCCATGTTCTTGAAGCTATTTGTGAGTCTCGGAGAAGCAAGAGGAAAGTCTGAACCGGCGTCTCTACTAGTTCCAATAAATGCACCCAAACCATCACTAGAAGACGTCCTCAAATTTCGTGGTTGCCTAGGAGATTGACCTACTATAACTTTCTCTGGGATGTTCTCAAGGCCAGGAAAATCCCCATCCAACTGCTTGTTGCTGGGATCTCGCTCCATTTGGTGAATTCGGAATTCCAAATCCTTCAATTCATTACGGCCCTGGGGAGTCTCACCATGTGCAAACTTTTCAACATCAATCACCTCATTCTCACCCTCCCATGGACCAGATGTCTCATTAAAGTGGCATTTCAAAGGAGGATATTCATATGATGGAAAATCAAAATTTTCAGCCATGCCGTGACTATCGGCATGCTGGTGGCTACGCTCGCCATCGACTTCTGCCACGGTGAGCCCATAACTCATCATTCTATGTCTATAAGCCTGTACCTCGCACGTGAGTGATTGTATCGCTTGCTCTCTCTTGTACAACAGGTCTTCCAAAGCCAAGATCTCCTGTTGATCATGTCCCATTCTCTCCTCCGCAAAGAGCTTGAATTGCCGCGCATCCATCTGGATTTCCGCCTTGTCCCTCTGCAACCTCAGAATCATCGACATGGCCTCACTTGCCGCAGATGAAGCGGCATTCCTCTCTTCTTCGAGCTCTATCGTCAAATCCTGTATGGCTTTCTGTTGGCTAGAAACCATCTCGCGCAGTACCGCGATCTCGTTCTCGATTTCAATTCTCGCAACGGAATCGTACTCAACCCCGGCACCAAGAATCTTCTATTACCTTGGAGCTCATCATATTTCCGCTTGACATTGCGAAACCAAGCACTACCAGCTGAAAATTGACAATCACTACAGCCACGACAACAATCTGAATCTCTCGAAGGCAATGTCTCCACTGAATCCATAGCCAAGCAGCATTAGAATTCAAGCGAACTCAAAGACGGTTCTTGAATCCGAGGCAGATCAAACACTAAGAATCTGGATTTGGCTCCATATACTTCAACCAACGGCTTCCCCTGTCTTTCGAAACTCCCAAAAACAGATGTTCTTACGCAAAAAAGCCACGCGTATAGCGCCTACAAAATAGATAAAAAGGACAAGAACCAGAACTTTTCTCCTCAATGTGGAATATCCAGAAACATTACTGCGATTAATAAGGCAAACACAACAACGGTCATCTTCCCTCAACTTGAAACTCGATCTGCTCGAACATGCGTTTTGCAGGAGCTTTCAATGCTCTTCCGGATACGGAATCTGCGGTCATTGTGGTTGTAGAAGGGGGGGGAGGGAATGGATGATATTTCGTTCACTTTACATGGCGCACAATGTCAAACGAAACTGGACGGGGCAGAGAGCTGCGAAACGGAGAGGAACGATCTTTCTCTTCTATTTTGCGGATCGCCGGGGGAACGAGGAACAACGGGACCAACCACCAGCCGACGGAGACGAAATCTTCACCGGCACATGGATTCTCCCCCCCAAAATTTCTCGTGAGCCGACGCGTTCATTTACCGAGGCCGTTTGGAGGAAACGAAATTGAAACAGAGGCGCCGCGCGGCGAGAGAGAAGAGTCTTTGCTTCTTTCTTCCCCTGAGATTCCCTCCGAGGAGCGGGAAGCGAAACCTAGACCTGGGGAGCTTTCACCCCGCCGGACCCATCTCTTTTCTTGTCCTTTCTCTGCGCGGGATTACTGCGTCGTCGTTGCCTCTCTCTCGATCGACGCGTGCATTGTGTAGAGAGAGAAAGTTAGATAGAGAGAGAGAGAGAAGGTGGCAAATAATAGGTTTCTTGTTTTTTCCGGGAAAAAGAGAAGGATTGCAGGTGGTTAGTGAGAGAATGGAGGCAAAAAATAGTGTTTTTTTTCCCTGGAAAATCTAAAGAAAAGGTAAAACCCTTAACTACCCTTGAAACGCGATTTTTCGCTCATCTAAGGTCGATGAGTTCTTGGTAATTCTGAAATGACGAGTTATCGATTCGGAAGATCAAGGGTTAGGAAAATTAAAAATTAAGAACCGAAAAGGTAGATCTACACAAAAGTTTGATTATTCATCAAGTAAAAGTTCAAAAGTGGCTCTGTCCAATTTATCTCGAGATCGGATGCAACAATGATCCTAACGGATCGAAATAAACCGACGTAATATTTCAATCGACCGAGCCATTTCTCAAATTGATCCTCGACTTAAGCACGCGCCTTGAAAGATGATCACACATCGAGTTGTTATGTCTGGGACATCTATAGAGAAGTTCAGTCCGCCGTCTACCGGATTTTGTTAGACCTAGGGCGAGGTCACCGATGTGTAGCGCCTTTCTTAAAATGTTCATTGCCGGATGCGGGGTTCGCGTTGAAGAAAGACTTCGATTTTGGATAATATTAGAGATTTGTGGTCCCTAAGATAAGAAATGGGACTCCTGTTTGGAACGTTTCTGTTCTTCTGATTCTGTTCTCGGGAATAAAAAAGGATCAGAAACATGTTTGGTAACGGCAAATAATTCTGTTTCGATTCTGCTTCCGGGAATACTTTTGGACCAAAAATCAGAAACAAAAAAAAATTATTTCTAAAAAAAAAGACACTTTTTAGGATCACTTTTCAAAGATGGACTTCTCAGTTCTTCTCATGACACTTTTTCGGATCAATTTTTTAGTATTACTTTTGGACAAAAAATAAAAAATTTTATGTAGTTACCAAACGCATTCTAATTCTCTAAAGAAACAGAATAAAAAAAATGTTTTTAATCAGAATCACTTTTTTGAAACAGAAACGTTACCAAACAACATCTCTAATTTCGCAAACGGTGTTACTAAGGCGCGCATGACAAACGTTTCTATTTCTCTGTTTTTGTTCCAAACCTATTCCAACAATATGGTTGGAACGAAACTCGTTTGGCAACGCAATCTGTTTTTCTATTTCTGAAAAAAAATCTATTCCAGAAACATTTTTTGGCCCAAAACCAGAACAAAAATTTTTTGTTTTCTGACACAGAAGTAAAAAAATCTATTTCTGTTCCAGAAATTTTTCTGAAACAGAATGTTGTCATGGCGCCCCGAGCGAAATGATCCATGGCTCTTTATGGCATACATGACTCCGTACGTTTCGGGCCGGACTTTGTACTGTTTCCGAACAGTCGGCTACTCATTGAAACAGCCAAAGTTCGTGGAACACTCATTCCTCTTCTCTCGAGAGAAAATTATAGGTGCTCCTAGAGCACCTACCCATCTCTGAACCACTCCATCCAATGATCGACAGGCGTGTCATATGAGCCCAACATTTCATATTTTCAGACTCTCTCTTTTCCCTCACCTTTTCTCTTACCTAAATGCCCCCACGGCCAACCTTCTCTCTCTAAATTTTCTGCAAAATTCTCTCCACTGTTACTAGGCTCTCTCTCTCACTTCTCTCTCTCGCACGCTCTTGCCCTCCAGCCCTCGATGACAGATCGCAAGATCTGACTGTACACAGCGCCCAAGAGCAGCCATGGAGCTCAGGTTCCGGTCCTCCTTTGTTCCGCTTCGCCGCCCGTCCCCATTAGTCGTTGTCGTCTTCGCCATAGCGCCCGTCGATTCGTTCGCCTCTCCGCTAGGGTTCGGAGCAAGCGGTTGGCCTCTGGTTTGCGACCGGCGGGTCGTGGGTTCAATTTCAAGTACTCGGCTCAACGCCGCCGCGTCCTCGCCGCTCACGATCTCGGCGGCTCACCCGCGGCTCCCTCGCTGCCGGTGGCAGATTTGGGCGTGAGGCCATTTCAGCGCCGCGATGAGTGGCGATCTCAGCGGCTCAACTAGCGGCTCCTTGCCGCCGGCCACAGGCGTCGCGAGGCACTTCAACCGCGATCCTAATATTGTCTCCATTGCCATCCTCCCCCAGAGCTGCTGTCCAACTCCGCATATTTTCATACGCACGAAACAGAATCAAATAACTAAAAAAGACACCACAGGGAGAGAGAGACAGAGGGAGGGATGGGGGAGAGGGGAGCGTGAGACACCAAAAAGCTGGGGGTGTTTAGGGAAAAGAAAAGGTGAGCAAAAGGAGAGTGTCTGAAAAAAGGCAGAATGGGGCATGCGACACGTGTCGATCAGTTAGAGTGGTTCATGAGATGTGTTGTGCTCTAGGAGCACCTAATATTTGTCTACTCATTCGAAGTCGAAGATCTCTGAACGATGGAAGACGCAGAACTCCATCCCGATTGAGCGGCGCCGTCGCGTCTGAAATCGCCTCCTTCCTTCATGCCAAAGAGCGCAAGATCATACGTCGCTCAAGTCCTGAAGCCCAGAAGCGCGGAGTTCTTCTTCGAGGCTTTTATCGAACGTTATGACCTCCTTTGTCCGGTACAGTCAAGAGATCGAACCCGTTACACAGATACGCCGATCGGCCTCGCCGCCCATTTTGGCGGGCCATGGTGGGCGAAGAATTCGTGGAGCTCGACTCGGCTCTCTGGGACCCCCCACTATCGAAGATCCGAAACAAACAGTGTAGTTTGAAGGAGGAGAAGATTCGAACTTTCTGCAGAAAGGTGGACAATTCACGAGGAGGTCGGGAGAGTTAGGAGGAGAGGACGCGCTGGAGGTTGAGGGGGTTGCAGGGTGCAGACCCCGCGGACGAGGCCGAGGAAGCGGTTACCGGGGAGCACCGGGTGCGGGAGCAGGAGGCGGCGGAGGCGAGAGGCGGCAGAGAAGAAGAAGAAGAGAGAGGAAGGGGAGGCGAGCAGGAGAGAGAAGGTAGAGATCGACGGTCGGAGCATAATTCTGGTGTTCTGGTTCTGCCTTCCGGGGGACGATGGGCGACGACCGATTCTGAAGCGAGAATGGGCGCCCTCGCCAGGGGCACGGCCTTGCCCTTGCCCGGCCGAGGTCGCCGGCCACTCCGGCGAATGTCCCCCCCCCCCCCCCCCAAAACCCGGACAAGAGTCGGGAAAAAGAACGAGAAAAGAGCATCCAGAAAAGCAAAAGGTTGGCTCAAAGGCCCTGCCACCCTGCGCTACATTAGCGCCGAGAGAGAGGGCAAAAAGCTGAGAATAAGCTCCCCCACTTTTATCTTTCAGTCGCCGTCTTCTTCTGCTTTCTTCTTCATTTCGAGGAGCCTCCGCCTTTCCTCCTCTTTTCCCCGCACGCACAAAACCCGTCTCTACCTACCCATTTTTTAAGTTTTGTTTTTCAAAAATGAAATTTTTTTTTCTTATTATTTTAAATAATATAAATAAAATCTAAATATCTTCGAGTTGGACCCCACGCCCCCCAAAAAGAAATCATTCAGGCAGGACCCGACCCAGCCACAAATATTTTGAATTGAGTTCACGGCACTATTGGAACGAGTTCGCGATACTTAAGATCCACTTTGGAGATGTGATCATGCGCACCTAAGAATTATCGCCGATTCATAGAAAAATTTGGCAATTTTGTTTGGACTGTGCTGTGCATAACAGTTTTGGTGGTTGCGAGGAAACATGTTGTGGACAACAAATTCTTGGATGGGACGTGAGCCTGCAATAGTTTTTAATTTTTTATTTTTTATTTTTATGACTTGTAATATATTATCAAATCTCACTAGGTATTATAAAAAGAGTCACATAAATATATCCTTTTTATAAACCTACGGTCCAAACCCCGAAAGAAAGGGCGTCTAGATCTAGATATTTGAGAGGAGGGTGCATGACGGGACGTGTAGGTTTTAATTTGATGCAACGTGTGTCAAAACTTCAATTATCCCATATTTACACAGTTTATTTTCCAGCGCCTGGTTTCATTTCACACTCAATTAACTTTAACCACTGTAATCAAAATGTAGTAAATTAAATTTTAGGTTTCCCTAATGTTGCATGCAGCATCTGACCCTTCTAATCGGTTTAGAGTTGTGCGATCTACGAAGATGCATTGATGCCATTCATTATTTCGTGAAAAATAGATAATTTACAAACAAAGAAAAATCAAAAAGTTAACCTCCTATAAATCAATCACAACCAAATTTTCCTCATCCCACAAATTTGCAGGGACATGGGGGTATGCCTAATAATAGGGGTGTGTAGAGACGTAATGGTGGGAGCTCTAAAACATCCATCTCGTGCCGGTCGTGACACACGTTGGCCCGACGCGACCCAAACTGATCTGACTTGTTAGAGCCCCGCCTACCATACTCGGTCTGATGCCCACAAGCAAACCGGTAAGTGACACCATTTTTGTATGTGCGTGTATGTCTTTTTGGTGTGCTTTTCTATTTATTAGCGCTCCGTTTGTTTCACGAAAAAATAAGCTGTAGTTAGAAAACATTTCGAAAAAAGTGGATTGTTTTTTTTTTTTTTTTTCTTTTTTTTACTTATATCGTTAAAAATTAGTCTAACGAAAAAATATTACATCATAGATAAAAGTCATACCTAATTATTTTCGTCTATGTAATGGAAAACAAAAAATTTTCATTTGTTTTGTTCTTTTTTGTTAAGCTGATATAAGCGGTCCTTTTAAAAAAAATATTTTTACAATCGGCTCGTTCTTCGTAAAACAAACGCGACCAATGTCATTTGTCTCCTTATCTTGCTATCATTATGCTAGTGAATCGTAATAATGAGTACCGATCATATGTCTATGTGGTGGAGATTGTAGATTTCATATCCATTGTCTCGTAAAGCCATTGCAATTGGGATTGTAAGATTTCATTTCCATTGATATCTCGTCAAACAAACGGCAGTCATTCAATATCCTCGGTCTTGCTATCATAATTGCTAGTGAACCGTAGTAATTATGTGCCAATCATATGTCATGCGGGTTGGAGTTGCAGATTCCATTCCATATCCATTCTTCCTATGGCAAAGCTTTTGCCAACCTAGGCCCACCCGTTCTCCCCCACCAAACGGATTGGATGATACCTTGAAGCGGGCAGGGCCAGAAAAGATCTCCTCAGACGGCCCACACGTTCGCCGACTCAGAAGTCCTTCAGCTCTCGTACGCAAGCGAAAATTCATAGAACAGAGAAAAGAAAGCCAGTTTTAGCCTTCTTCGTCTCGACGGGGATCGAGTTGGATAGAAGTGATGGGTTTTTAGGACGGGTGGGTGCTCAGAAGAAAGCAGAGAAGAGAGAGAGAGAGAGAGCTGGAGCATCCCTGCGAATGTACGATGAAGAGTGGCGGAAAAGACGCAGGGGTCCGTCGATTCCGCTGCTCGAATCGTCTTCCGCTGCTCCGTCGGCGGCTGGGAGATCTGCTTCGTCGATTCAGACTCTAGGCAACATTCATCGTTTGCTCCATCGTCGCGGTCGGGGGTTCTGGGCTGCCTTTTGCCTTTCTAAGATCGCGGTTGCTTGCTGGTTCAGCATGGGGTTATTATCGCCGGTGCT
>JAGVVM010017382.1:0-13107 GCA_019149425.1 Psidium friedrichsthalianum
AAATAATCAAGCCGTCACGGGTCAATGTGGGCGTTGTAGCCGAAATAGCATCCTTTACGTGATAAATTTGATGTTATTATCAGTCGATCCTCATCTTTCTAGTAGCTTCCACACCCATAATGAGTCCGAAGATTATTCCTTATATGGTCTCACAAACCGTAATAAAAGCACGCTTCAAAACTTTGTGTTGCTTTTATTTTGAGACAAACTTTAATTGACAAATCAGGCCTACTCAGACTAAGCACACAATCTCAAGATTTTCTTAGTTCCTGATACATAGTGCACAGTGATACATTATAAAAGCAACCGCAATGCATAGACAAATGTAAAAACGCATAATCATAACTTGATGATCATCATAATAACTGATACTCAATATCCAACATAAATCCAATAGGCCATAAAAACCAAATGTCGGATACAACATAAAGATATCTAAAAACTCTCACTAACCAAAAACATCAAAGGACTCAGTAACACCAGGTCTATAAACAAATTTTTCTATAAGGTCACAGGCCTAAGTCCTTTGGTCATTGGGATCCGCAGCTCGACTCTGTACGGATATTCAATAACTATTTCAAAACACCTTGCTTATACTAGCTCAACAGAACTTTGAGATACTTAATCTCCATATGCTTAGAACAAATGTAGTCCGGTTGTTCTTAGAGTAGAACACCGTAAGCGTTGTTATCACAATAAAATAACCAATGTCTAAGTCAATATAATCAACAACTTGAGGCCTGAAAACTGACAAATTTCTCAGCCATACACAAATAGAAAAAAGCAAAACGGCCATGAGAATCATGCTCCATAACCATGCACGAACTCCGCCTGCATAGTTCGAGGAAGCTATAAGGTGTCTGTTTTAACACTCTTCTACAAACTACATAGCTCCTCCAGCCAACATGAATCTATAACCTGAGGTAGCTATCATATCATCGAACCAACGGCCAAATCAGACTCTTTATACCCTCAACCTCAATATTTATCATCTCTAAAAACCTGTAACAACTGTGGCCTTTTAGATTCGCTGCAATACCTCAGTACTTTCTTAACAGCAGTCCAGTGCTCTTCCCGGATTGATAAATATCTAGCCAAGAACACTGACAAAGAAAAGGCTAAGATCTGGTCTAGTACAGACCTGTAAGCATACATCACGCTAAAAAAAAAGAAAAAAAAAAAAAAAAACAAAAAGAAACAAAAAAGAATTGAAAAAATAACAGAAAAAAAAAAATTACTATACAATAACAATAATCAAGGAGATTTAACCTTTGGACCAGCTGGAGCATTATCAAGATCACTCTTGTTAATTAGGAGCGAGACATGCCTGTAATTGTTAATCATAATGTAAAATAATTCGAAAATCTTAGGAGGTAATTTGCACCACTTCACAGTGCAATCAGATGAAGCGCAAAGAAAAGCCATTCATCGAACAAAACTACGAGCAGAAAGAATCACCTACTTCAGGAGAAAAGCATGTCACGTGTATGCTCAAAAGACTTCGCTATATTGTCACTCATCCACTCAGGAAACTCTTGACATAATCAATTGTGCTTGAGGCGACATATGTGAGGAAATAATAGGACAATTCAGAGGGCTCTGCAGTCAGGATGTAAAATTTAGTAAGATTTGTCTTCCATAGCCACAAAAGTAAAAATCAGGCCTAGATTGCCCGACTGACCTCTTCGAGTATCAAAACAAGTTCCAGCACTCGTCCAGCAGTGTCAACGGGTATTAATACATTTCCTCCTGCTTCGACAGTCTTTTTTATAGTATCTTCATTAGAACAGATATTACCGTGTGAGCAGTTAAATCATGCACATGAACAAGTCAGATATGTAGGAGCTTATCAAGTCAGCGCATAACAATGAAATTGAACCCTAAAAAAAAAAAACTTTGATATTATACAAAATGCACTCGCTGCTTTATGTATAGAGTCTTGAAAGGAGAGGTAATACTATAAATCCTCTCTCCCTTTGTTAGTTGGGAGCTGACTTGTTAAGGCGTTGTAAGCATCCGTAATCCAAAACGGCAGGTCGGACAAGGATTCAAGAACAGTTCGTTCAATGCCTGCAGAAATACATAAGTATAATAAGTAATTTCTGGCAGCATAAATAAGCCTGCCAAGGAGGTACTTGGTCGAAACTCTTACTTTTCTTTGGTGGATGGTTAAAATCTACTGCATATATAACATCTCTCCATCTTTGATATTTTCCAGATTGTACCTCCCAGGAGATGCCCAGCCACATGTGGAAATCACAATCCACCTCCCCCTTTTCCTGATGAAGTCAATACACTAACCACGATCAATGCAGAGAGATATGGGGGGGACTACAGATGTATCCAGAATCACACAAAAGGAGATAAAACAATCTAGAAATAGCCAATCATGCTTAAAAAGGTTCAAGACAGTGGCTTAGGTCTGAGCAACACAGCGAATAACAGAACATATAAATCAGACTAGCGCTGATCCAAAATGTGCAATTTTTCATAATGCCTACCGGAAAATGATGGTTCTGGATAATGTTAGCCTGGTCACGTTTTGGAAAGCTGAATCAATATCATCCAATGTGAATAGATCAAACTCTGATACTTCTGCAGAAAACAGGAGAGAGACATTTTCTTTTATTATCTCTCATTGTTTTCAATTAGCATACACTGCTGTAATAGTAGACTGCGTTAAACTGTTAACCAAAACAACAATGCAAAGGATACAGGTGCAGGTGATGTTACCCATTAAAATCGGTTCTCCAATTACAGGCGTTATTCGGGGATCAAAAGACGAAATAAAAGTTTCCTTTGGTTAATAAAGTGCACTAGAAGCTGTATGATATAGGCAACACCAAGCGCTGAGAATTAGTTTTTTACGGGTTCTTAATTGATACAGTGGTACAGAAAGAAGAAGGAAAAATCTGACTTTGGCCTATTTCTTTGCTCGAAACTAAGTCAAACTCAATACACCTGCAAATTTACCTGTTATATTTTGCGATTTGAAAAATGTTCATGTCAACAACAGGATAATCACCCCATCCAGGCGAAGCCATGTTGAGGCAGGAGGTCAAATCACGTAATTGCAAACCATTCGCGGGGAAAAAAGATTAAAAACCTTGTTCTGCTACGAGTCCTACTTACTTTTCCGCGACAGGTACTGATCGTACATAGTAAGAAGCCCCGTCTGAAAACCGGCTCGGTGGCATAAACAGGAGCAGAAAGCCCGAGCTGTTTCATGGCATAAGGCAGAGCTCCAAGGTGGAGAGTTCCGGATGCGACAGCAACACCGCATCTATCGTCGAAGCGACTCTGCACACCATGATGAACTAACGGTGAACACTCGCGACTTCAAAAAATAAGATTAAAAAATAAAGCAGACGCAATTTCCGCTTAGCAGAGCAGGCGACATTCTCGCACGCGATGACGAGCTCACGTTTTCGCATCGTCAATCGAAGAGAAGAAATAGTGCGAATGGAGAGCAGGAAGCATGTTCTGGTGAAATGGCGAGCTCGCCATTTTCGCACCGCCAATCGAAATGAAGGAGTGCAGCGTGAAGAATCGTCGGAACACACGAAATCGCACGCCCAAACAGAGAGAGGGATAGAGAGAAACCTGGATAGTGGTTGAAGGAGAGAGGGATCGAAGTGGTCGTTTCCAGCCGCAATCGACCAAGAAGTTGAAGCCGTCGACGGAGATCAAGTAGAGAGAGGGTTCTCGTTGTAGACGCCACAGAGAGGCGTCACCTGGACCGACGTCCCCATAATCCGCACCGCGAAGCCTCTTGAGCTTCGAGTCTCTGTCGCTCACTTCCGTTTTAGGGGTTTCGGCTTATTGAGGGAAGGGAAACAAGAACGCAAGCAGGAAGGAGGGACACCTGGCCAACGTCGTCGTTTTTAAACGTGGCAGGTATACCAGCCATTTTCCGACAGATTTTCCGTTTTATCCCATAGTTTTCCTATTTCAATTTGCAAACTTTTTACTGGACAAAAAATCCCGTAAATGCAAATATGCGCGCTTTTTTTTGTTTTTATAGCAAATATATAGGAGAAATAGATCCGATTTTAATATTTTTTCCCCATCAAATCATTTGTTTCTGCAGTGAGTTTAGGATTGCAAATGGTACATTTATCTAGAAAAGAAAGTGGCGGTCTTTCACTACCCAATCACACAATAAAATCATTGCTCACTAACTTGAACATTGATTATTGATTCACATTCTTCCAATTAGTGATGCCATGTAACCAGAGGACAAATTTTATATAATTAAAATGAGCTAGTAGAATTGATAATTAGAGCCCGCTTCAGATCATGACATGATTAGTCTTCTTTTCTAGAAAGATGCAAAATATTTATCCTATTAACACAAACAAATAGAATGAATTTTGTGACTTATGCCAGAATACTGCTTTTTTTTATGAATGGTATATAGATATCTAATTCACTCAAATCATTTCATCCAATCTTCGCAGTTATTCATAAACGATTTTTTTTTTGTTTTTATGTTTTAAGTTGTGAGTGAGATTGGATAAGATCATAAGAATGTATGAGAATTACCAAAAAAGTCATAACTTATGCAATAATACAATTCAGGTTCTAACCCTTTTGCTATTGTCCACTTCACCCATTCGACAATTTTTGGCTGGTCGGTGACGTGAATGCTGGCCAGCCTGCGATCGAAATAATTTAATATTTTAAAAATATTTTAACTGATTTTTTATATTTTATTCTTTTCTTTTTTTTTTTTTCATTCCCCACCCCTCCTCTACCTCTAGCTGGTTGCTGCCTTGTCAGCTGGCATCCCACATTAACGCGGGCCGGATCAAAATTTGCCGAATGGCTGAAATGACACAATTGCAAAAGGTTTAAGACTGAATCGACAAAAAAAGTTTTAGGACTGAATTGGAACAAATAGTTCACATAGGTTTATGACTTTTTGATAATCCTCTAAGAATACGTAGCCCAAGTTATTGGCCATCAGATTTTTTGGGTCATAGGCCCATCAGGATTTGAGAGAATACTCTCTAAAAGGGCCCAGTTCGTCAAAATGGTAATCTCCCAGTGGCCTTATTTAGGGCCGGGGATGAGATTGGGCTAGGCTATATAACATATCGGGATGAATTGTGAATATCGAGGCATCTTCCTAGGCTCCTAGTAATATTTACTTATTTTCTTCGATGACTAAAGACTCCACGTGCATTTATTTAGGTGTCTTTGATTTACATAATTAATGAATGGTTTTTCGGATTAAGGCTCAGGTCAAATTGATGGGGTAGCATTTTTTAAAAGATGATCACTTTGTATCGTTTGAAATAATTAGTCAATAAAAAATAATTTCATTATCGATAACAATTTATGCCTAAACATTCTCGTAGACGATAAAATATCTTTTGAGGCGTTCATTTTGTAAGCGATTCAAGTTAATATCTTTGAAAAATATTTTCTAGATCATTCTTTTTGGGGAAATAACGGAGCTTTGAGTGAAATTCTCTTGTTTCATATCATTTTTATAAGTGATGCAGCAATAATTTTTAGAAAGATATTTTTCAAATTATTTTCATTTTTCTGGAAATGAATGCACCTGTAGTGTGGACCAGGGTAGAAATATCGATGTTTTTGCTGATCCAACAAAACCATCTATAACGATGGCCATTTTAGTCGGAACTTTGCAATTATGTTAATGTGCCATTTAGCCCCAAATCTATTATAATGCCAATTTAGTCCTAAACCTTTTCATGATTGTCATTTAGTTCTGAATTTTATCTTTGCCAGTGTAGTCCTTCCAGCCAATTATTAAAATAGTAGGTTTAGGCCTAAATTGTCAAATCTTCAAAGATATTTATGATCAATTGACTCACTCGAAAGATTTATTACTAAATTACAACCGTCAAAAGGTTCTTGACGTAAATTGAACATAATTAAAGGGCTTAGGACTTAATTGGTCATCGTATGATAGGTTTTTCAGTTTTTTTTTTATTTATAATTATCCCTTATACTCGTGTATGATCGCTTATCGCTGACCATGCGAGTTGATGAACTAGCGCCATTTTTACATCACGTGCTAGTTCTCTATTGTGCATGATTTTCTGTGTCTCTCATTCCTTAGTGCGCCAAATTTAGCAGCAATTTCCCAAATAGTGACCAAGCAGATTCAACATGCAAAAATACACATCAGAAATACAGGCGAGGGGCAGAATTTTTTCACCTCCCGTTCCACCCGTGGCCACATAAACTTTCCTTTCCCTTGTCCTAACACTTGCTCGAATTTAGAAATAAGAAGCACGTGCACATGTGCCCCTTTCAAGCACGTGCGTTGGTAATTCACATGGTCTCCCTCTTCGTAAAACAAACTCAAAGTGTCTTGTCGCCGCCTCAAATTCAGGAAAGTTCATTCTCGTTGCTAAAAATGAATGATAACGGCTTATCATTTTTAAAACTGGTCAAGAATGAAATCAAGGTTAACCAGTTACAAGCAGGGGTGTCAAAATCGAACTGAGCTGCTAACCGAACTTAGCTAAACTAAAATTTCATGCATTTCAGTTCGGTTCGATTTTTGGATAATTAAAAATAACCAATTTTTTAGTTCGGTTTATTTCATTCAATTAGGTTCAGTTAACCAAATCGCATTCAAAATCTTCAAAATAACCATTCTTTTTTATTTTTTATTATTATTTTATTTTATTTGATTTTTTTTTGGGGTTAAGGGTGGACGAGGGCCTAGGCGAAGGGCTGCGACCCCTTGCCCTACCTCATCGGCCCTAATCCCCTCCCCCCCCCAACCCAACCAACCAAACAAATAAAAAAAAAAAGAAAGATAAAACGAACGAATAAAGAACAAATCAAAACAAAATCACAAAGGAAAAATCGAAAACCAAATTGAACCGAACTGAATTTTTGGTTTAGATCAGGGCGACATTCCATTTAGTTCCAAGCTTTAATAACCCTAATGATTTTAGTTTGGTTCGATTTTTTGAGAAATCGGATTGAACTGAACCATTGACACCTATTAAATTTGAGAAATTATGAAAAGTGTTGTGATGAAAACAAGCGATCGAACATAAATAGACAAACAAGAAAATAAATCGGACACCAGATGTACGTGGTTATCGGTCGTAGAGACCTACGTCCACGGGGAGAGCAGCAACGAATTCCACTATAGAACGAGCGATACACGGAATTACAGATCACCTCGAGTCACTCAAACACTCCTCCTTGTTTCCCAAGCCCCAATTACATCAAATAACGCACACAGTGTTTAGCCCCAAACTCCTCGCGAAATAATCTCTCAATCTCACAAAGGAATTATACAAATCTTAAACTCACAAGATTTAATCGGCTTCAATACTTGAATTCTTGATATAATTCCGCGAACAAGCTTGCGAAGAAAAACCTTTGTCCAAGCACTCGATAACGGCGCTTCAACTCTTCCAAAATCACTTGGCACGTCGTTGCTTGCAATTTATATAGACACAAAAAGACAAGCCCATTCGCCACCCGCACCCGCCCTGGAGAATTAGAAAAGTTGATCTTCAAAGATTGTCATGCGTGGGATTTGGTCAACAAAGCAATCTTGCCAAATCCACTTTCACTTTCCACTTTAAGCCCTCTGTCTCCAACGTGCAATATATATATGTGCATATATATATTGTTTGTTTCCTTTTATATCCTTTTTCTTGCTGGCTACTGTTGCAAGCTAATTCAATATCAAGATAAGTCCAAGAAACCACTAATCAGGAAATATATATATATTTCCACATATGACCATATATATCCAATTTCATATTTTCCTTTGGGGCTCAAACTCGAGACATATTTTAACAAAAAGAAATCTTAAATCTATTACAATTATGTCAATTTCATCATAAATATTTTTTTTTCCCATTCAGTCACAGACCTTTTATAATTTTTATCAATTCAGTCAATCTGGCCAACTTTACCAACATTGCCAACAGTGAATAAATTTTAATAATATTTAACATTATTTCATATTATTTATTTAATTTTCTTTTCTTTTTTGAATTATACATCGGCACAAATGCAAAAGGTTTAGAACAGAATTGGCACAATTGTAATCGATTTAGGACTTCTTTCATAATTTCCCTATTCAATTTCCTGAGTTTCTGATTTGAATTTGAATACCTCTCATCCTTCGTATAAATGAGAAAAGTATCTTGTAACCACATCTTAATTCAAATAATCATGAGGTTCTTAATTAACACTTCTCGTAATAATTGAAAACTTTCACTAAAATTCGGTCTCATGGTAAAACGTGAATACATAATGTTACAATGAATACTCCCAGCTGAGCTAATAGACCCTGTGTGTATCCCTGGTATTGCTAATGGCAAGTACATCAGATTCTACATTATTACTCTTTAACCAAAAGAAGTATTTTTGCTGACTATCCTAAAGAGGCTTGACTATGAGAGGCAAGCCCTGGGAAGGTCTAAGAGAGAGCATATGGGAAGGAGAGTGGCAATAGCTTGGTGAAACAGAAAAGGAGAACTTGGAGAGAATTAGGGTTAAGACAATCTTGTACTCCATCATGCTCAGATTCCGGCCGATGCACATTCTCCCTCCGAACCCAAATGGCAAAAACCCCATCTTGTGCTTGCACCCCCGTAGAGCGGTCCTCCTTGAACCGTTCTGGCTTGAATTGGTTCACATCGTCCCCCCACAAGCGGGGTCGTGGTTCATGGACACCACATCGATCCACATGTTCGTTCCCTTAGGGATCACCTTGTTGTATACTTCAATATCCTCTAGTGCCTGTCTTTGCACATTTGGTGCCGGGCTATACAACCGCAGAACTTCGTTCATAACCCATCCCATCTGCAATCAATCACCAGTTAAGATAACATTACTAATCGAAAAAGACGTAAGCGGCATAGATGTTACATTATCATTTAAAACTCCTGTGCATACACACGTTAGCCAGCTCCCTCAAATTAAGCCAAAAATGAAAGTTTGCATCTCATTCTGTTGTGTGAATAAAGCATGTTCAATTACCTACGCATGATGCATAGCTAGGTTCTACGTTAATTTTCTGATTTTTACCTTGTTCTCTGGATGGTGGTTTAAAGAGTACGCTTCCGCCGTTAAAGTACAACTGGTCAAATTATTCATATGGACGTTTAATTATAGGCTCATTTCTATCCAAAACAAACCATGCTCATGTTCCAATGATTAGACATTTTTCACAAATCTATTCACCCATCATGAAACATGAAATTATGCCAACTTCGGGAGCACGAACACAGACCTTTTCCTATGAAATATCAGCTAAGCAACATCAAGCAATTGAATTGAAAGCACAAGCAAACAAAACTAGCTCCCTGTACAAAACGTGCAGTGATTATTTCTCATTTGGAATAGTGTTTTTTTTACCTTTTTTAGTCCGGCAATCACGGTTGCATCAATCTCTTTGTTATCACCAACCACTTGTTTGATCTCATCTCTGAGCTGATCTTGCCACTCGGGATGCATGGCCAAAAGCAGCAACGTCCATGTCAGAGCCAACGCCGTCGTCTCATGACCCCCGAAGAAGAAGGTCTTGCACTCGTCCACCAACTCTCTCGTCGTCAAACTCTTCCCTGCTCTTCCATTCCCGCGGTTCCCTTCGAGTAACAGCCCGAGCAAGTCCTTCTGGTTATTTGCCACTACGGCTGCCTTGCGATCATCGATGATCGACATTAGTTGGTCGTCGATTTCTTTCCCAGCCTTTTGGCCTCCATGGATTGTTTGGGGCGATAAATTGATTGAAAGGCACGCCCACGAAACGGTTTGTCTTGAAGAGAGTGACCTGCATGGCTCGCAGTTTCTCTAAAACTTTCTTGCCATCTTCGTGGCTAATGCCGAAGCTGGTCTTGGCTATGATCTCCCCCGCCGTCGATATGATCTCTCTCTCAATGTCGATCTCTGTGTTTCCGGATTTTACGAGAGCTGTCCACTTCTCCAGCATGTTGTTGGCTGATTCCACCATTAAGCTTGCCATTCCCTGCGGTACAAGCAAATTATGTACAAGTGAGTCAGTGCACGTATAAAACCCCTCAAAATCTAACTAATGACCTCCTTTACATAACTAGAGATAAACGATTTACGTGTACACGCACCCTCAACTCTTACGAAAGATTTTGTGATGCACATTTCCTTTTCGAGAAATAAGCTTGACGTTACTTCCATGAGTTGATGTCACTCACATTCAAAAGCCCAAAGATCGGTACGTGTGTATGCTCTGAGAGAGAGAGAGAGACCTTGAGGTTGGCAGGAGAGAAAGCTGGGGTGATGAGATGCCTGTGATGGACCCATTCGTCACCCTCGGTCATGACAAGTCCGTTCCCGAACATGGGTTCTCTGTCGTTCTTGAACACCCTGGGCTTTCCCCAACTCTTCCCCATTACACCACTCGACATTTGCTTCAGAAACTCTGGGTCTGCAATGTACAGGAACGGCTCTGTGCCTAGCCAATACATGAACACTTTCCCTGAAATCAAAACACAGAGATTATTAATGAAACCAACAAAAGTAACTGGGAACCCAACTTCATGAAATGAACTTTTCTTAACAGAAATCTTTTCGTTTGTGGGCTTACCGTGTGATTTTTGCCAGCGAGCAAAGTAGGGGAGGGCCCTGGAGTGGATGTCATGAGCGATGATGTTCGAGGATTCATCATTAGAATTCACAGAACAAGATTGATCTTTTATGGCCTTTTTCATGTCCATGAGATTGCCAAGAGGGAAAGTCGGAGAAGGTCCTCCGAACCCATTTCTCTTGAGCTTCTGATAAGCTCTCGCAGGTGAAATCCAACACCTGAACGCCACTCTCCACAAAACAGAGAGCAAAACAACTATCGAAGTTGATAGAGCGAGATTGTATAGCTGAAGAAAATATTCCATCTCTGTCTCTCCCTTCAAGACAAGTCTCTCTCTCTGTTTCAAAAAGACGAAAGAAAGAATGTAGAGCAGGTGAAGACTACACGGGGAGGTCAAGATTAGGTGTTGATGTTGGTCGAGAAGGGAGAGAATGGAACTCGGTATTTATAGGAGACGAAGGACGGTCGCTTCGGAATGTCGGAATTTGACTGTAGAACTGCGCATTATCATGCCACGCCACGGCTTTGAATCTTTTTTGTCCCGGTCTTAACGTCGGAATTTGACTGTAGAACAAAAGTGGTTTTTCTCGCCGTGGCAGTTGTCAAATCAATAGTCGCGCATGACAAAAGATAACATAAATGTGAAAAGAAAACAATAGTCTTGGAAAAAGTTTTGGCGATTACCGTGAGCAATGATCTCATTACCCTTACTTTCCGGTAAACTACCCAGCACTTTCTAATGTTGGAAAATAGGAAACTTCTCCTAGCCTTAAGGCATGCGACATGCGGAGACAAATGGATACGAGAATTGACTTGTACTAAGTTACTCAAAACGACAAGGACGGAAATTTAGATAGCCGTGTGCATGCTTTAAAAAAACGAGATATGTGATTTGAATCGTTCTCTCGTAAGAATTACGAGAACTGACTTGTACTAAAGTTATTCAAAATGATAAGGATGGAGATTTAAATGGCCGTGTAAATATTTTAAAAAACTACACGGTGCACATTTTAAAATTTTGACTTTGCACATCTTCAAGTCAAACATTAGACTCCAAGCGTGCATGTGCCCGAGTTGCCTTTTTGTGCTCACGACATTTGATCGGCTTTTCATACGTGCTGCTGCTAAGTAGTTAATAAATAAACAAAATTAAATGTTTACATTTGTTCTCTCTCTCTCTTCGTTGAGGAAAAATGAAACTACATTTCGGCCTCATTTATTATTTGACATAGAATTGATTTTGAGAATGAAGTCCGAATGCGCGCTGCCTCATTTATTTTTTGACATAGAATTGATTTTGAGAATGAAGTCTGAATGCACGCAAGACGGTGAAGGAAAAAAAAAAGTCTCTCGGCGGTCAGCAAATAACACAAAATGAAAGTACTTGAGAAGAAGAAATATTCAAATATAAAAAAGAACTATTTTTTTTTTAAAGAATATAGCCCCTTAGGATTCCCACTTCTTTCTCTCATTCAAGATCGTGCATGAGACTTTCATCTCGCACGCCTCCTAAGTGATAAAAGAAAAAAAAAAATTCTGTCCTAGTTTATTTTTCTTGCATGCTCCTTTCTATGTAATTATTTTCTTGTCCTCATCTCTAGAGAAAGAATGCCTTTAAGAGAAAAAGACATGAAGAAGCTTGTTTGAATATTACAAAAACCCATTTACTATTTGTTCTACGATTTTTCAATTAAAATCAGATTAGTGCCTATCAATTATTCTCTCCAGTGCAATCAAGGCCATGCAACTAAATTTTCTAAATACGTATTTGAATTAATGAGTTCCCCAAGACGCTTATTAAATAACCAATTAAAAAAAGGTGTAAGTGTACTAAAAGTCTTAAAGCTTTCAGAAAAGTGCACTTAGGTTATAAAATTTCAAAAACTACGAAGTTTTAAAACTTATCAATTGGTGCAATCAAGTTATTCAGCGATAAAAAAACACACTTGTTTTTCTTTATATTATTTTCTCTCTCCTACGTGGTGCTGCTGAACTACCTAAAATATGAAGAACACGACCAAATGATGCCATTTTAGTCCAAATTTGATTTTTTAAATCTAAATATTATTTAAACAAGAAAATATAAATAATTTTTTTATTAAAGAGTGGAAGAAGCACAAGTCACTTGTGGGACGCCGCCACCCCACCATCGGTCGTCGCCTGCTACAGGCTTGTGTCCCTAGACGTTGCGACCCCAACGGCTTGCGTTCCACTTTTTCTTTCGGTATATTATTAAAATAATAATGGAATTGAAAAAAAAAAAGCAAACTGGACCAAACAACGTGATTTTGGTCTCGTACTTCAACATTAGCTATGTCAACACCACTTAGGAGAGAAAGAATGAAAAAAGTTAGTTAATATTTTTCATACTTAAGTTTAAATATAAAAAATAAAGAGCAAAGCGCAGGGATAAAAAACAGAACGCACGTACGTATAATTGCTTGTAGTTTGTTGAATGGGTCTGGCTGTCTATATCTCGAGTGTGTGTTTCACAACTCCTGCGTCTCTCACTGCTCGCTAAGTTGGTT
>JAGVVM010017383.1:0-14164 GCA_019149425.1 Psidium friedrichsthalianum
GGATGGAGATGCCTCAACTTCCTCATCTTCCACAACACATTTGGCACAGTTACTGGACCATGATATTTTTCCACACGTATGTCCAAGAATTCCATGCAAACAAGATTCCCCATAGATTGCGGCAAGCCGTTGAATCCACTTCTTGCTAAACTTAGGAATCTTAAATGGACTAGGTCTCCCACTGATTCAGGTAAATTTCCACTTGCCCAATAAAGATCCTCCAGCTTCAGAACTCTAAGAAACTTACAGTAGATGAAAATAGGTTGAAATTGCTCCCACTTCCACCTCCCTTTGATATATCCGAAGAACATGAGAGTTCGAAGTTGGAGCATAGCCCTTCCTATCTGTTTGAGACTCTGAATCATGTTTCTTTCATCACTAATGGGCATATTGAGAGAAAGCCTTCGTATTTTGCAAGTTGACTCGACTTTTGGCGCCAATGAAGAAGAACAATCATCCGTCTCATTATCCCGTTGAATGTTAAGAATGCTTAGGAAACTCTCTTGCTTAGCCTTGGAGACGCATAATTCGCGCATCAGGTCGTGGAGGTGGATGGTTTTGATTTTTCCACTCAAGTTGAATCGCACTTGAACCATCCCCCTGTTAACCAACTCCGTTAAATATTGCTTCGCCACATCCTCCACTTGAGTTTCTCTCTCTTCGTCATATGCATCCGGCGACACAAATCCTTCAGCAATCCACATGTGAAGAACCTTCGTTGCTGGGATTTCTGCATCCTCAGGAAAGCTACCCAAATATAGGAAGCATGGCTTTAGATGCCATGGTAGATCATCGTAGCTTAAGGCCAACACCTTTGATACATCACTCTTATCACCAAAATGCAAATTGATCTTTTCGCAAACCTTCTCCCACCCGTTGGCCGCCAGGAGTCCACCAAGCACGATGATAGCCAAGGGTATTCCTCCACACTTCTTGAGAAGTTCATTTCCTAACCTCTTCATGTCTTCATTGATTTCTGCACAATATCAGGCAACTAATTGCAACTCAGCAGTCACAAGAAGATGCAATTGTCATAAGAAGATGACATCAAGGACAAATATCTACTTTTAGACATATGAGCGAGATGCTATAGTTCTTTATATTTCGGGGTTCTGTTATGCTTTTGCAAGGGAAAATACTATAGGGACCACGACAAAGCTTCTATATATGCCTCCATCTATGTCTAAAAGATCAAGAACCCTAAATTAAAGAATGGTATGTATTATCTTTGTTATTTGTGGCTTGAACTAAGTCACTCGAACAAATGTATAACAACAACGATCCAACCTGATAAAGGAAACAAAAAAAAAAAAAAAAAGCAATGTAGGGAAAGCTCGAGATAGCTAGTAATATCACGTGACTTGAGCGTGCTACTAGTCTCCTGCGCAATTTCTAGTGAAACCTTCATGTTGCCATCATATTTTGTCGAATAAAGACTCTGATTTTCCTAGCAGTCCTACATCTTATTGTTAAGCCAACCACAAATGCTAAAAAGGTGGACCAGAGATGAAGCCTATAGAAGAAGTAAAATAGATAGGCTTCACATTATTTCATAAATCCTATGAAAATCGCTTACCATCTTGCCCATAAAAAGTCTCCCGATATTTATCCTCATCAGAGGAAAAGAGGAGCAAAGTTTTTGGATGTTGGTTTAGAGGTACGATTGTTAGCTATTAAGAAACAAAAGGGGCTTTTCATTCCCAAATATTGAAATTATGGTGTCTAATACTCGGTAATTGATCATTTGAACTCCACTGCAACTATCGATTCATAAATTTTTAAAGCTTCGAAAAGGCCAGACTGAAGAATGACGTACCTGGTATTTGTCCCGCCATCTCTGGATGTCTTACCGTACCTTCCACAACTTGACTCGCAGCACTACCTTGACCAACTCCAGGTCGGACAGAAGAAAGTTCAATAGCTAATCCTGCAATAATAACAGAAGCGTCATAAATCGGAATCAAGCAGGCAATATAACCCCTTGAAGCTACTGTGTGTTAGGATAATAACTTTGGAGAAGTCTTACCTTTTGTTTTAGGGAACGCCCTCTTCTTCAACAAATCCCAGCTCTCATGGTCCGATAAGCACCGAAGTTCATGGAAAAGACCTTGAGGATCGATATGCTCCGCTACTTCTCTATTGCGGGTAGTTATCAATAGCTTGCTTCCTGTGTCGTCCATCGGGAATGCGGCTCGAAGATAGTTCCATGCTTCTTTGGTCCAAATATCGTCAAGAACCACAATACATCTCTTCTTTTGTTGGATCTCGTATAGAGCTTTGAACAATTCGTGATCTATCATCTCCTTAACCTCCTTTCTTTGATCAGGGATCAACTTAACGAGAATTTCCACCAAGATATTTTTCACGTTGTATTCTTGAGATACACAAGCCCAAGCGAAACCATCAAAATTGTTCTTCACTTTTTCATGAGCGATGACTTCCTTAGCGAGTGAGGTTTTACCCAAACCACCCATTCCCCATATAGAAATAACTCTGTGCTTTTTTTTATCATTCAACAGCTCCTCCACCATTTCCTTAATACTATCTTCCCTCCCGACAAAATCCTCCTTGAAATGGTCATAAGTTCGTCTCGACGTGGAAGCTCCCCCGTGTTCGCGTTCGCCTTCATTCCCAGGTCGTATCTTATAAGCCTGCATGCTCATTCTGAGACTGCAAATGCGGGATTTTAAGCCCTCAATCTCTGCCCCCACCACATGAACCTGCCAGCACGCGCACTTCGCCACAAAGCAAGCATAAGCTTTGATGATGTTTTGACCCTTCTTCTGCGCCACTCTGAGGATGTGTCGCTCTATTACATCCTCAGCATCATAGGCAATGTCCCGGAGTTGCGCGACCCATTCTCCAACAGCTTGTTCGCGCTCTTGTCTCGCGTCCGCATCCCTCAGATAGCCCTGAATCAGCTTCAACTCCTTTTGCAGGTCCTTGACCTTGCCCTCCAGGCCCCACAAGAATTTGGCCTCGTCAATGAGCAGCCTTCCTAGTGTCTGCCCCACGGATGAAACAACAGACTCGGCCATTGGTATCACAATACTTGACTATGATCGGTGAGCTTACGATTGACAATGACTCAAGGAATTCACTTCTGATACATTAACAAGCTGTGAACATATAGCACTGCGAGTTGCGAAGAACAGAGGACAAGAATAAGTACTTAGAAAGTTACATATTGCATTGATAACGCACATTCTATATCCACCGACGCAAGAAAATCATCCCAAGCAGAAAAGGATAGAGTACAGGAATATATTCTCTCCGCAGCTAGAAGAATGTAATTAAAGTTATCGAAAGGGTAATGACAGCAGTCTAAGATGGTATAAAAGCTTTCTTGTTTGAAGGACAAACTTAATTGGCTTTGACAGCAATCAAGAATAATACTTTCTTCTTAAAGGCTTACTCATGGTGAGTTTGTCTTGATTGCACGGTGAACAAAAGCGGAACAAAATGCTGTCATCATCAGTCTTCCTCAAGAAGCTTTCAAGCTCGTTTCGCACTCATATTAATGATTCATCTCCACCATGACTATTCAAGTTATCAAAAGTGCCGTCCCTCTCCCAGCTCTCAGAATCCCTTTAGATCTTCTTCATTCCCCAAATGCAGCACCGTGGAGGCTGAAACGAAATGGAACTTCACCTTCACCAAGCACCTGCAACGAATATGAAGCTGACATTACGAGCTCTTTTTCCTTTTTATCTACAACAACACATTCCAAGAAAAGAGAGATGTCTAAAAGGCCATAACCACAAACAACCAAACCATATTCTATATCTGCCGACACAAGAAAATCATCCCAAGAAGAAAAAATGGAGTAATGGAGAAGTTTACAGGTATATTTTCTCTCCGCAGGTAGAAGAATGTAATTGGCATCCACTACTTGACGATGATCAGTGGAGCTTACGATTGAGAATGACTTGATGATCAATGGAACTTATGATTGAGAATACACTTCTGAGGCGTTAACAAGCTGTGAATAGATAGGCCTGTGAGTTTTGAAGAAGAAAGGAATAAGTACCAAGAAAGTTACATATTGCATTGGTAACATATATTCTACGCCCACCGACACAAGAAAAACACCCTAGAAGAAAAGAATGGAATAATGCAGAAGTTTACAGATGTATATTCTCTCCGCTGGTGGAAGGATGCAATTAAAGTTTTCAAAAGGATTATGACAGCAATCTAAGAAGGTATATAAAAAAAGCTTTCTCATTTGAAGGGAAATCCATGAATTTGCTTTGACAGCAATCAAGATTATGATGCTTTCTTGTTAAAGGCTTACACACGGTGAGTTTGTCTTGAATGTATGTCAACAAAAGCGCAATAAAACCATGTCATCATCAGTCTTCCTCAAGAGGCCTTTAAGCTAAATTCGAGCTCATATTAACAATTCGTATCCCGCCATGACTAATCAAACTACCAAAAGTGCTATCGCTCTCGCAGCAATTACTCACCAACTATGGAAATCCCTAGAGATCTTTCTCCGAAATGAAACGTCGCCTTCACCAAGCACACACGACAAATATGAAGCTGACATTACTTGCTCTTTTCCCTTTTTATCTACGACAACACAGTCCCGAACCTTTTGCTCTTGGGCTTGGAAAAAAATTATGGATCTTCGGCCTATGTGTTTGTCTCGCTCTCAGTGGCGTATTGGTGATGGCACCAATATCTCTTTCTGGTTCGACCCCTGGCATTCCAAGGGGCCGTTATTAAAAATTTTCTCTGACTGGGATATATATCAGTCTGGCATTCCCCGCTTGGCTTCGGTTAAGGATTTTTGTGATGGTAATTTCATGCCTAGTGCTACTTTGGTTTGTCTGAACACGTGGAATGATTTTCCTCCGACCCTGGCTTCGACTAGGAGGGATCGTTTACATGGCTGTGTCACTCATCGGGACTTTCTCGGTTGCATCCGCATGGGAGGATATTCGGCACAAAGGCAGGTTTGTCTACTGGCATCGTTTTATTTGGGATCGTCATATTACTCCTCGGCATTCCTTTCTTTTATGGTTGGCAACCCTCAATAGGTTGCCCACTCAGGTTTTTCTGCTGAGCTATCGGAGAATTTCGGAAGGCGTTTGCCCATTTTGCCGGTGTTGACCGGACTCGGTGGATCATCTTTTCTTTAGCTGCTCTATTACGGGATCCCTGGCTGGGTTTTGGGCTGCTAGGTGCGGTATTTCGTGTCGGAATGGATCTTGGCAAGATAACCTGGTTGGGCCATCAGGAAGTTCGGGGGCCAGCAGTTCCATTGCTGCATCACCCGGTTTTCCTTTGCTGCTCTTTGCTACTTGATTTGGTCGGAAAGGAATAACATTATCTTCAGGAACCAGAGTCGCGATGCTGCTGCGCTCAAGGCTCACCTTGCTAAAGTGATTCAGGACAAAGTCTTAACTTATCATGGAGTGGAAGATAATCACCGGAATAGACGAATTCTGGTCTCGTGGGGATGTGCTCTCTCTGTACTCTCTTAGTTGGTTTCGGCTGTTGTTGTTTCGGTTCGTTTCCTTTGTATTTGGGGGTTTGTTCCCCCGGGTAGTCCTCTGCGCATTTCCCCCAACTCTGCACCCGCATCTACATTAGTGTAGGTCCTGGTGGAGGGTTGTCTTTTGGATTTCTGCGCTTGGTTTAGGTTGTATGCGATTGTGAATAGTCAATCTATACTTACCTTTACCAAAAAAAAAAAACACAGTCCCGAACCTAGTTTCAGCTTGCTAACATTCCTTGATAAGGAAAAGAAAAGAAAGATATTCAAAAGGCCATAATCAGAATATCTGCTCGATCTTCACCTTATATATCGAGCATTAAAGGTAGATTCTCGCTGACTCAATTAACGGTCACGTTCAGTTGGCTTACAAATTACATCATCCATTGGTATCCACACTAGATGTGACTAGCAAGAGAAAGTGTTATTAGTTATTCTTACACAGAGATCAAGTGCAATATATTTTGTTGATCGTGAGTAATTCAATCATCTCCATTTGCATCGAAAACATTAGCCTTCTTAAGATGTTGTGTCGGTTTGGCATTTGGTCCTACACAGTAAGTCAATCCTCTACACGACCGACATATATCGGCTGTTGGTTGCCATTAGCTTGAGTCTTTTCATCGATTGAGCCGCAGTACATTAAGACTTTAAAAGAAAAGATTAAATGGCTATTTGCCTACATAAAAATCATGTTTGGACTGGTGATTTATAATGGTATCTCCATTAAAGTCAATCGAAGTTCCATCTAGTTTGCTTGATGATGAATTCAATTTAATTCTTGAGCAAAATCCGTCAGAAAGGCTTCGTTTGTTTCGCAAAAAATAACTCCCTAGAAAAAGTTTTCCTGATTTTCTGGCATTTGGTTCACAGAAAATAAACTAGTCAAGGAAAAAAATTTCTACGAAAAACACCTAAAGAAGAAATCATTTTGCCTTGTTTTTCCTCCCTGCACTCCTTCACATTCCTTTTCTTTTTAATTATTTTTAATTTCCTTTTTTTCTTTTCTTTCTTTTTCCTTTTTCCTTCTTCGGTTGGTTGCCAGCAACGGTGAGACAACCAGCAACCTGCCACAGCTAACATCAGCTGGTCTTGGTGGAGTAAGAAGGAAAAAGAAACAAAAAGAAAGGAAAAAAATAAAAATTTATTTTTTATAAAAATTATCCAAGTTAACGTTGGCCATATCACGTAGGACAAGCGGTGTTAACATCAGCAATTTCGAGCCAAATGATGACACGAAAAATTGAATTAGATTGTCTGTACCAAACAAAGAAAATTATTTTCCAATTCATTTTCATGTCTCAACCAAGCACTAGAAAAAATTGTCATTTTCCTAGAAAATGACTTCTTGAAATTTTTTTTTCCAAAAAATGTCACATTTTCCGCAAAACAAATGAAGTCTTCATGTAAATCTCATTCATCAACCTGCACAAGGTCGATCTATCACCTTCCTAAATCAATTTGCACTCGTCAAACAGTTTTTTCGGAAATGATCATGCAAAATGAGTCATCGATGGGCTCCTTTAGGAAGTCAGAAAATGTGGAGCTTAAAACATTCAATTCGGTAACTGATTGACATCTAATCTAATATAGATGTCAATCAGTTACCGAATTGAATGTTTTAAGCTCCACATTTTCTGACTTCCTAAAGGAGCCCATCGATGACTCATTTTGCATGATCATTTCCGAAAAAACTGTTTGACGAGTGCAAATTGATTTAGGAAGGTGATAGATCGACCTTGTGCAGGTTGATGAATGAGATTTACATGAAGACTTCATTTGTTTTGCGGAAAATGTGACATTTTTGGAAAAAAAAATTTCAAGAAGTCATTTTCTAGGAAAATGACAATTTTTTCTAGTGCTTGGTTGAGACATGAAAATGAATTGGAAAATAATTTTCTTTGTTGGTACAGACAATCTAATTCAATTTTTCGTGTCATCATTTGGCTCGAAATTGCTGATGTTAACACCGCTTGTCCTACGTGATATGGCCAACGTTAACTTGGATAATTTTTATAAAAAATAAATTTTTATTTTTTTCCTTTCTTTTTGTTTCTTTTTCCTTCTTACTCCACCAAGACCAGCTGATGTTAGCTGTGGCAGGTTGCTGGTTGTCTCACCGTTGCTGGCAACCAACCGAAGAAGGAAAAAGAAAAAAGAAAGAAAAGAAAAAAAGGAAATTAAAATAATTAAAAAGAAAAGGAATGTGAAGGAGTGCAGGGAGGAAAAACAAGGCAAAATGATTTCTTCTTTAGGTGTTTTTCGTAGAAATTTTTTTCCTTGACTAGTTTATTTTCTGTGAACCAAATGCCAGAAAATCAGGAAAACTTTTTCTAGGGAGTTATTTTTTGCGAAACAAACGAAGCCTTTCTGACGGATTTTGCTCAAGAATTAAATTGAATTCATCATCAAGCAAACTAGATGGAACTTCGATTGACTTTAATGGAGATACCATTATAAATCACCAGTCCAAACATGATTTTTATGTAGGCAAATAGCCATTTAATCTTTTCTTTTAAAGTCTTAATGTACTGCGGCTCAATCGATGAAAAGACTCAAGCTAATGGCAACCAACAGCCGATATATGTCGGTCGTGTAGAGGATTGACTTACTGTGTAGGACCAAATGCCAAACCGACACAACATCTTAAGAAGGCTAATGTTTTCGATGCAAATGGAGATGATTGAATTACTCACGATCAACAAAATATATTGCACTTGATCTCTGTGTAAGAATAACTAATAACACTTTCTCTTGCTAGTCACATCTAGTGTGGATACCAATGGATGATGTAATTTGTAAGCCAACTGAACGTGACCGTTAATTGAGTCAGCGAGAATCTACCTTTAATGCTCGATATATAAGGTGAAGATCGAGCAGATATTCTGATTATGGCCTTTGAATATCTTTCTTTTCTTTTCCTTATCAAGGAATGTTAGCAAGCTGAAACTAGGTTCGGGACTGTGTTTTTTTTTTTGGTAAAGGTAAGTATAAGATTGACTATTCACAATCGCATACAACCTAAACCAAGCGCAGAAATCCAAAAGACAACCCTCCACCAGGACCTACACTAATGTAGATGCGGGTGCAGAGTTGGGGGAAATGCGCAGAGGACTACCCGGGGAACAAACCCCAAATACAAAGGAAAACGAACCGAAACAACAACAGCCGAAACCAACTAAGAGAGTACAGAGAGAGCACATCCCCACGAGACCAGAATTCGTCTATTCCGGTGATTATCTTCCACTCCATGATAAGTTAAGACTTTGTCCTGAATCACTTTAGCAAGGTGAGCCTTGAGCGCAGCAGCATCGCGACTCTGGTTCCTGAAGATAATGTTATTCCTTTCCGACCAAATCAAGTAGCAAAGAGCAGCAAAGGAAAACCGGGTGATGCAGCAATGGAACTGCTGGCCCCCGAACTTCCTGATGGCCAACCAAGGTATATCTTGCCAAGATCCATTCCGACACGAAATACCGCACCTAGCAGCCCAAAACCCAGCCAGGGATCCCGTAATAGAGCAGCTAAAGAAAAGATGATCCACCGAGTCCGGTCAACACCGGCAAAATGGGCAAACGCCTTCCGAAATTCTCCGATAGCTCAGCAGAAAAAACCTGAGTGGGCAACCTATTGAGGGTTGCCAACCATAAAAGAAAGGAATGCCGAGGAGTAATATGACGATCCCAAATAAAACGATGCCAGTAGACAAACCTGCCTTTGTGCCGAATATCCTCCCATGCGGATGCAACCGAGAAAGTCCCGGATGAGTGACACAGCCATGTAAAACGATCCCTCCTAGTCGAAGCCAGGGTCGGAGGAAAATCATTCCACGTGTTCAGACAAACCAAAGTAGCACTAGGCATGAAATTACCATCACAAAAATCCTTAACCGAAGCCAAGCGGGGAATGCCAGACTGATATATATCCCAGTCAGAGAAAATTTTAAATAACGGCCCCTTGGAATGCCAGGGGTCGAACCAGAAAGAGATATTGGTGCCATCACCAATACGCCACTGAGAGCGAGACAAAAACATAGGCCGAAGATCCATAATTTTTTTCCAAGCCAAGAGCAAAAGGTTCGGGACTGTGTTGTCGTAGATAAAAAGGGAAAAGAGCAAGTAATGTCAGCTTCATATTTGTCGTGTGTGCTTGGTGAAGGCGACGTTTCATTTCGGAGAAAGATCTCTAGGGATTTCCATAGTTGGTGAGTAATTGCTGCGAGAGCGATAGCACTTTTGGTAGTTGATTAGTCATGGCGGGATACGAATTGTTAATATGAGCTCGAATTTAGCTTAAAGGCCTCTTGAGGAAGACTGATGATGACATGGTTTTATTGCGCTTTTGTTGACATACATTCAAGACAAACTCACCGTGTGTAAGCCTTTAACAAGAAAGCATCATAATCTTGATTGCTGTCAAAGCAAATTCATGGATTTTCCTTCAAATGAGAAAGCTTTTTTTATATACCTTCTTAGATTGCTGTCATAATCCTTTGAAAACTTTAATTGCATCCTTCCACCAGCGGAGAGAATATACATCTGTAAACTTCTGCATTATTCCATTCTTTTCTTCTAGGGTGTTTTTCTTGTGTCGGTGGGCGTAGAATATATGTTACCAATGCAATATGTAACTTTCTTGGTACTTATTCCTTTCTTCTTCAAAACTCACAGGCCTATCTATTCACAGCTTGTTAACGCCTCAGAAGTGTATTCTCAATCATAAGTTCCATTGATCATCAAGTCATTCTCAATCGTAAGCTCCACTGATCATCGTCAAGTAGTGGATGCCAATTACATTCTTCTACCTGCGGAGAGAAAATATACCTGTAAACTTCTCCATTACTCCATTTTTTCTTCTTGGGATGATTTTCTTGTGTCGGCAGATATAGAATATGGTTTGGTTGTTTGTGGTTATGGCCTTTTAGACATCTCTCTTTTCTTGGAATGTGTTGTTGTAGATAAAAAGGAAAAAGAGCTCGTAATGTCAGCTTCATATTCGTTGCAGGTGCTTGGTGAAGGTGAAGTTCCATTTCGTTTCAGCCTCCACGGTGCTGCATTTGGGGAATGAAGAAGATCTAAAGGGATTCTGAGAGCTGGGAGAGGGACGGCACTTTTGATAACTTGAATAGTCATGGTGGAGATGAATCATTAATATGAGTGCGAAACGAGCTTGAAAGCTTCTTGAGGAAGACTGATGATGACAGCATTTTGTTCCGCTTTTGTTCACCGTGCAATCAAGACAAACTCACCATGAGTAAGCCTTTAAGAAGAAAGTATTATTCTTGATTGCTGTCAAAGCCAATTAAGTTTGTCCTTCAAACAAGAAAGCTTTATATACATCTTAGACTGCTGTCATTACCCTTTCGATAACTTTAATTACATTCTTCTAGCTGCGGAGAGAATATATTCCTGTACTCTATCCTTTTCTGCTTGGGATGATTTTCTTGCGTCGGTGGATATAGAATGTGCGTTATCAATGCAATATGTAACTTTCTAAGTACTTATTCTTGTCCTCTGTTCTTCGCAACTCGCAGTGCTATATGTTCACAGCTTGTTAATGTATCAGAAGTGAATTCCTTGAGTCATTGTCAATCGTAAGCTCCACCGATCATAGTCAAGTATTGTGATACCAATGGCCGAGTCTGTTGTTTCATCCGTGGGGCAGACACTAGGAAGGCTGCTCATTGACGAGGCCAAATTCTTGTGGGGCCTGGAGGCAAGGTCAAGGACCTGCAAAAGGAGTTGAAGCTGATTCAGGGCTATCTGAGGGATGCGGACGCGAGACAAGAGCGCGAACAAGCTGTTGGAGAATGGGTCGCGCAACTCCGGGACATTGCCTATGATGCTGAGGATGTAATAGAGCGACACATCCTCAGAGTGGCGCAGAAGAAGGGTCAAAACATCATCAAAGCTTATGCTTGCTTTGTGGCGAAGTGCGCGTGCTGGCAGGTTCATGTGGTGGGGGCAGAGATTGAGGGCTTAAAATCCCGCATTTGCAGTCTCAGAATGAGCATGCAGGCTTATAAGATACGACCTGGGAATGAAGGCGAACGCGAACACGGGGGAGCTTCCACGTCGAGACGAACTTATGACCATTTCAAGGAGGATTTTGTCGGGAGGGAAGATAGTATTAAGGAAATGGTGGAGGAGCTGTTGAATGATAAAAAAAAGCACAGAGTTATTTCTATATGGGGAATGGGTGGTTTGGGTAAAACCTCACTCGCTAAGGAAGTCATCGCTCATGAAAAAGTGAAGAACAATTTTGATGGTTTCGCTTGGGCTTGTGTATCTCAAGAATACAACGTGAAAAATATCTTGGTGGAAATTCTCGTTAAGTTGATCCCTGATCAAAGAAAGGAGGTTAAGGAGATGATAGATCACGAATTGTTCAAAGCTCTATACGAGATCCAACAAAAGAAGAGATGTATTGTGGTTCTTGACGATATTTGGACCAAAGAAGCATGGAACTATCTTCGAGCCGCATTCCCGATGGACGACACAGAAGCAAGCTATTGATAACTACCCGCAATAGAGAAGTAGCGGAGCATATCGATCCTCAAGGTCTTTTCCATGAACTTCGGTGCTTATCGGACCATGAGAGCTGGGATTTGTTGAAGAAGAGGGCGTTCCCTAAAACAAAAGGTAAGACTTCTCCAAAGTTATTATCCTAACACACAGTAGCTTCAAGGGGTTATATTGCCTGCTTGATTCGATTTATGACGCTTCTGTTATTATTGCAGGATTAGCTATTGAACTTTCTTCTGTCCGACCTGGAGTTGGTCAAGGTAGTGCTGCGAGTCAAGTTGTGGAAGGTACGGTAAGACATCCAGAGATGGCGGGACAAATACCAGGTACGTCATTCTTCAGTCTGGCCTTTCGAAGCTTTAAAAATTTATGAATCGATAGTTGCAGTGGAGTTCAAATGATCAATTACCGAGTATTAGACACCATAATTTCAATATTTGGGAATGAAAAGCCCCTTTTGTTTCTTAATAGCTAACAATCGTACCTCTAAACCAACATCCAAAAACTTTGCTCCTCTTTTCCTCTGATGAGGATAAATATCGGGGAGACTTTTTATGGGCAAGATGGTAAGCGATTTTCATAGGATTTATGAAATAATGTGAAGCCTATCTATTTTACTTCTTCTATAGGCTTCATCTCTGGTCCACCTTTTTAGCATTTGTGGTTGGCTTAACAATAAGATGTAGGACTGCTAGGAAAATCAGAGTCTTTATTCGACAAAATATGATGGCAACATGAAGGTTTCACTAGAAATTGCGCAGGAGACTAGTAGCACGCTCAAGTCACGTGATATTACTAGCTATCTCGAGCTTTCCCTACATTGCTTTTTTTTTTTTTTTTTTGTTCCTTTATCAGTTGGATCGTTGTTGTTATACATTTGTTCGAGTGACTTAGTTCAAGCCACAAATAACAAAGATAATACATACCATTCTTTAATTTAGGGTTCTTGATCTTTTAGACATAGATGGAGGCATATATAGAAGCTTTGTCGTGGTCCCTATAGTATTTTCCCTTGCAAAAGCATAACAGAACCCCGAAATATAAAGAACTATAGCATCTCGCTCATATGTCTAAAAGTAGATATTTGTCCTTGATGTCATCTTCTTATGACAATTGCATCTTCTTGTGACTGCTGAGTTGCAATTAGTTGCCTGATATTGTGCAGAAATCAATGAAGACATGAAGAGGTTAGGAAATGAACTTCTCAAGAAGTGTGGAGGAATACCCTTGGCTATCATCGTGCTTGGTGGACTCCTGGCGGCCAACGGGTGGGAGAAGGTTTGCGAAAAGATCAATTTGCATTTTGTGATAAGAGTGATGTATCAAAGGTGTTGGCCTTAAGCTACGATGATCTACCATGGCATCTAAAGCCATGCTTCCTATATTTGGGTAGCTTTCCTGAGGATGCAGAAATCCCAGCAACGAAGGTTCTTCACATGTGGATTGCTGAAGGATTTGTGTCGCCGGATGCATATGACGAAGAGAGAGAAACTCAAGTGGAGGATGTGGCGAAGCAATATTTAACGGAGTTGGTTAACAGGGGGATGGTTCAAGTGCGATTCAACTTGAGTGGAAAAATCAAAACCATCCACCTCCACGACCTGATGCGCGAATTATGCGTCTCCAAGGCTAAGCAAGAGAGTTTCCTAAGCATTCTTAACATTCAACGGGATAATGAGACGGATGATTGTTCTTCTTCATTGGCGCCAAAAGTCGAGTCAACTTGCAAAATACGAAGGCTTTCTCTCAATATGCCCATTAGTGATGAAAGAAACATGATTCAGAGTCTCAAACAGATAGGAAGGGCTATGCTCCAACTTCGAACTCTCATGTTCTTCGGATATATCAAAGGGAGGTGGAAGTGGGAGCAATTTCAACCTATTTTCATCTACTGTAAGTTTCTTAGAGTTCTGAAGCTGGAGGATCTTTATTGGGCAAGTGGAAATTTACCTGAATCAGTGGGAGACCTAGTCCATTTAAGATTCCTAAGTTTAGCAAGAAGTGGATTCAACGGCTTGCCGCAATCTATGGGGAATCTTGTTTGCATGGAATTCTTGGACATACGTGTGGAAAAATATCATGGTCCAGTAACTGTGCCAAATGTGTTGTGGAAGATGAGGAAGTTGAGGCATCTCCATCT
>JAGVVM010017391.1:0-12091 GCA_019149425.1 Psidium friedrichsthalianum
CCAAAACAAAGAGTGTTGCCATGTGAGGCCAAGCGAAGCTCGCGCGATTGAACTCACTTTTTCGGCGACGATACCTTGCACAGACGACTCCAATCAACTCCGGAGCTGCTAGCAAATTCTGGAGTGATGCGATGGTTTGGGGTGGTCCGGAATGCGGTGGCCAAGCTCCGACAGTCCAGTTCCGATCTTCCTCCCTGGCGTCTGCTAGCTCCCCCCTTTTCTCTTTTTTTTTTCTCCCTTTCTTCAGGCGACCTCACCCTACTTCAACGGAATGTCTTCCACTTCTTTTTGACCAACTAATTTTTCCAACCAACATTCTCCAAGCAACATGCATCGTCTGCCCTTCACAGCCACTAATGCTCGTCTGCCCTTCATAGCTCGTACGCGAATGCGCGCCGGAGGTCGGACGGAAGTTGGGATTCTGTCCAGACTCCGTCCGGACCTCCGTCGAAGACAATGGAATGAGAATTAACTCGATTTTAGGTTCATTCGACCTTTTGCACCGAGAGCTTGACGAGCTCGTCGGTCCAGCTCCGGCGGCCTCAGGCGGCGCCGCTGGTGGCGTTGAACTCGGACAAGCGAGGGCTTCGAAGCCCACGTCGGCGTCTTGTTGATTACGGCTGGATGAGCTCGAATTTCTTCATCAAAGTTCGAACTTCCCTGACGCCATTGAACTGCTCGTGGAAGGCTCGAGGAGGAAGGAGCACACTGCGGGTCTGTGGGCCGGGTCTGGTCCGGCCCGGCAGACCCGGTCAACTGAAGAAATGCAAAATTGACCCCCTTACCTTTGTTATTTTCAAATTAAACTTGGGGATGAATCCAGAGCATGTGAGTTATCGGAAAATGTGATTTTGCCCAATTTTTAGGTACGGATTGCACAAAAACCCCAAATTTTTGTTTAGGCCAAATGTTCATTTTTCAAATTAAATTGTTCAAATGGCCGGATTAGGCCAAACCACCACCACCATTGGGATTCAGAAGCTCAAAATATAGAGGGTGATGTGGCCTGAGTTTTTTATTAGTCCCATAAAAGTTTAATTTCATTTTGAAACAATTTAGGGACTAAATTGCAATTTTTTTTTTGCGATTGGTCCTTTTGAGAAATTGAGAGAAATCAAGGGCATTTCGGACCAAATAAAACGTGGGGGACCTGAGTTTGATATCTTTGACTCAAAAATGCAAAAATACGAATTTTAAGGCTAAAAAGGCATTTTTGGGAAAATTCGGGATTATGATTGCTAAGAAACACATAGTCCCGAACCTAATTTTCAATTTTTCAAGAGGCCAATATGAAAAGGGAATTAAATAAAATTATTGACTATTTTATGTATATATATATATTTTTTTGGCCTCAAATACTATTTTTTATGATTTTTTTTCTTTTATTTTCCTATTTTCAAAAAAATATTAAAAATATGCGAAAATTCCAAAAATTATTTTTTATCGGGAATGGACCCCTGGGCTGGGCCAGGGCCTCCAAAGCCTATCTTGTAATTTTTTCATTTTTTATGAATTTTCTAGAACTTTCTAAAAATAAAATGGCTAAAAATTAAGTGTCAACACCATGCTATCATCAACACCTGCTGCAGCTCCTATTTCAGTTTGTTCAACACTGGCATCCAATTCTGCAGCTCTATTCCCGAGACTACTGCTTGCCGAGAAGGATAACTGCTGTGCTTGAGGTCAACAATTCAGGCGATTCTTGTCCTTGACTTGGAGTTGAAGGCTCCTGTACTTTGCTTCCTCTTGCACCAATTTCTTCCATATTGATCACGCCAACACTCTACCCTCTCAGTCGCTTTATTGAAGCTCTGAGTATTTATCTAATTCTCGTCTCCATTTTTCTATTTGAGATATGCGAGCGCGAATAGGAGTATTTTGTGGCTCAGAATCTGTGTACTTCTTTCTTGGTTGTTGCTCGATTTTCCTCGCCTAGGTGGTCCTTCGTTGGTTCATTCAATGCAAATACAAAAGGAAGAAAACGAAAATCCGAACAAACGTACCGTACCAAACCGAATTTTTGATTCGGTTCGTATTCGGTTTGGATAACAATTCGTTCGGTTCACTTGTTTTCCTCATCGGTTCGGTTCGGTTTGGTTTTGAGGAAAAACCAAATCGAACCGAACTGTTCACGCCCCTAATATGACTAAAGTAGAAAAACTTTCTTCCATGAGGCATGTGGTTTCCTCGTTAGTGGTTATTGCCCCTCATACAAATTATTTTTTTTCCTTGAAAATCTTTGTGATGATCAAATGTAAATATATCTTAGGCTCTTTTCTTGGAGAGCATAAAGGTTGGTCTCTTTATTTATTTTTGCCTGTGAAGTATATGATTCATCTCTTTTCATCATGATGTGCATATGAGCAAAGCATGCCTTATCTTTGGAGAAGTCACTCTCCCAGAAGAATTCCATTGCAATGTCAGCCCACCCATTATTATCCCTCCAAAACTTGCTCCTAATGGTGGGAGTGGGAGAAGGGAGGAGATTTAGAATGAGAAAAATACCTAATGACTTCAAAAGAATTGAACGAGGAGTCGTGTGAGCTAAAAAATCTCATGTACGGTTCTGAAGAGTAGTAGTAAGGGTGATTTATCTGTCCACATTTTACACTATCACCCCTAGAAAATCAAACTCGGCCCTTTTGGAGCAATGGATGGCATTGATTATTGCAAACCAATAAATTGTGCACATGTGTTTCCTTGATTCCTTCTTCTGCTGATTTGCTCTACAAGGATTCGTATGTTAAAAGACTTTTTTCCTTTCGGTGTAGGGAACATTGTGTGTGTAAATCATATTTGTATGTATGCCTTGTTCTCTATGGTAGAGCATTATTGTTCTTGTCAACTAAGGAAACGTTGTAACAAGTTTTATTATTTTGGGCTAAATTAATTATTATTGTAATTTATTAATTGATCTAATAAAGAAGAGATATAAGTTTCCTATTTAGTCTAATATAGGATTGGTTAGTATTGGCTAAGTTAAGCCTGATCCGTAATGAGTAGGGTGAGCACGGGCTGGTGGGTCGGGGGCCCAGACCTAAACCTAAACTAGACCCTGTTATAATCTATTCTCAATTTTTGAAACCAAAGACCCTAATCTTTTTTTTTTTTTTATCATGGAACCTTTTTGAAATTGACCCTATTTTTCTGTCACTTTCTGGATCTACCTGATTTTCTTATATGTGAGAATGAAAATAGAATCTTACAATCACGAAACTTTTATAACTTACTAATAGAAGCTCAATAAAAAGAGAAGTTGAGAGGAAAAAAGGGCATATATCAAATGAGGACAGAGAGTTTCCTCATAAACCACGACTTTAACAATGCACAACTAAATTTGACAGAGAAAAATATATACTACTCAATTAATTAACTCTGTATATTCAACCCAAAAAAAGGGATCTGCATTTACAGAAGTAAATACTCTTAGTGCTAAATTAAGCTTATACATCATATCACATAACACCAAGAGAAATAAAAAAAAATCTTAGGATTACTTGTCCCCTAAGTGAGTGTGCTGCGTGAGGCAAGGTACGGCGTAAGCTAACTTAGCGAAGACTTAGTCAGTTAGTTTTTTTTTTAAACAGTATCTAAAAATGGTTCTATAAACAGGTCTGAGTGGGTCTTTTACTGAGAATTGGGAACCGGAGCGATTTCAATTGGTTCTCAAAAATTGGAACCATTTCCTAGATCGATTTGAATGGGAATCGATTCCCACCCCCGTTTTTCAAGTGGTCAAATCCATGTACTTGGTAAACTCAGTCTGGTTACACGCCCCTAGTAATGAGGTCGGTTACAAACTCTATAATAGAATTCAAGCCCATTCTCTAACCCTAAGACATAAATAACCTCACGTAAGGAGCCATCATAGGAAGTGATGTGTGAGAGACAGTCCATTGAAGCTAGTGATTCAGAGGGTAATAGATGAGAAGGTCTTAAGCATTGGATCATTGATATTCTGCATCAAGAATGATGGATCCCAAACAAAGTACGTAAATTCTTCTACTCTATTATTGTGATTCGTGTATCTAATTGTGGTTATCTTAGGAGCTACCTAAGGTTATAATCGTAGCTTACAAATGAAGAAACCCCATGGATTACTAAAAGTTCTAGTAACAAGAACTCAACAGGTTCAATAATGCAATTCATGCAAAATTTATTTGAACTAAAATAGACAAAAATGAGATGCACAGAATTGATCTATGAACCTTTTGTTTTCTCGAAGGACAATCAAGATGAGAATTAACACTCGCACATTTGGTCGTTCGGATTTCTAGTAAGGATAAGATTAAATAAGATAAGATAAGAAATTCAGAAATTTGATCATATCATATCTCCTATTTGGGAACTGCAGATTTAAAGTTGATATATTTATATCCTGTCATATCTATTTTTTGTAGAAACTAGATATCAATATAAACGATTCTTGACTTGTACCAATTCTAAGGCTCTTCTTTGGAGCCGACGCGGCGGATCTTTAGCTGCTTGCCAAAGCTGTCAAGTCGAAGCCTGAGGAGATGGCCACTAGGAGTTGGCGCAATTCTTAGACATAATAGCATAAGTAGCATAAAAACAATATTAATATGTGTGTGTCCATAGGTTGGTTGAGATTTTAGAGGATCAAAAATGGAGAAGTTACCGAAGATGAGCAGCTAATATCAAAGCATTTATGTGTCTCTATAGAAAACCCTTTTTCTTTTTCTTATCTTTGTCCAAGATTAGAAAAGGAAAAAAAAAAAAGAGCATAAGACAGAAGCAGAAACCAATGGCATCAGAGAGACAAGAATATCTTGATGGAAACCAGTTCTGGAAAAAGAAAGATGAACTAGCAAGTGAATGATAAAGAAGGAAGACGAGAGAACAATGAAAAAGGAAGCTCCCAACAAAAGGATGACTAAGGCGAGAGTAGTCTATCTAATGATCGGTAGAGACCCAACGAGATCTGGACTGGAGAGATGAGGAACTCGACAACAAGAGAGGGGTAAAAGAGACGATTAAGTCGAGCAACAAGATATAGCAAGCCACAAAGTTTGCTCAAGGACAGAGGAAGAGACTATCAAGATGAGGACAACAGAGGCTGCGAGGGGGTCGTACTAGAGAACCAATAGATATCATAAACAACAACTCTACAGAGCTTGAATGGACACATGACCACCACCACACCAACCTCGCCTTCGCTAGAGAAGCTGCCCACCACTGCCGGCCGCAGTGGTGGGCAGCTTCTCTAGCGAAGGCGAGGTGGTGGTGGTGGTCATGTGTCCATTCAGCTCTGTAGAGTTGTTGTTTATGAGATCTATTGGTTCTCTAGTACGACCCCTCGCAGCCTCTGTTGTCCTCATCTTGATAGTCTCTTCTCTGTCTTGAGCAAACTTTGTGGCTTGCTATATCTTGTTGCTCGACTTAAATCGTCTCTTTTACCCCTCTCTTGGTTGTCGAGTTCCTCATCTCTCCAGTCCAGATCTCGTTGGTCTCTACCGATCATTAGATAGACTACTCTCCGCTTAGTCATCCTTTGTTGGGAGCTTCCTTTTCATTGTTCTCTCGTCTTCCTTCTTTATCATTCACTTGCTAGTTCATCTTTTCTTTTCCAGACTGGTTTCCATCAGATATTCTTGTCTCTGATGCCATTGGTTTCTGCTTCTGTCTTATGCTTCTTCTTTTTTTTTTCTTTTTCTAATCTTGGACAAAAGATAAGAAAAAGAAAAAGGGTTTCTATAGAGAACATAAAATGCTTTGATATTAGCTGCTCATCTTCGGTAACTTCTCCATTTTGATCCTCTAAAATCTCAACCAACCTATGGACACACACATATTAATATGTTTTTATGCTACTTATGCTATTATGTCTAAGAATTGCGCCAAACTCCTAGTGGCCATCTCCTCAGGCTTCGACCTTGACAGCTTTGGCAAGCAGCTAAAGATCCGCCGCGTCGGCTCCAAAGAAGAGCCTTAGAATGGTACAAGTCAAGAATCGTTATATTGATATCTAGTTTCTACCAAAAAAAAGATATGACAGGATATAAATATATCAACTTTAAATCTGCAGTTCACCAAATAGGAGATATGATATGATCAAATTTCTGAATTTCTTATCTTATCTTATTTAATCTTATCCTTACTAGAATTCCGAACGACCAAATAGCGAGTGTTAATTCTCATCTGATTGTCCTTCGAAGAAAACAAAAGGTTGCATAGATCAATTCTGTGCATCTCATTTTTGTCTATTTTAGTTCAAATAAATTTTGCATGAATTGCATTATTTGAACCTGTTGAGTTCTTGTTACTAGAACTTTAGTAATCCAGGGGTTCTTCATTTGTAAGCTACGATTATAACCTTAGGTAGCTCCCTAAGATAACCACAATTAGATACACGAATCACAATAATAGAGTAGAAGAATTTACGTACTTTGTTTGGGATCCATCATTCTTGATGCAGAATATCAATGATCCAATGCTAAGACCTTCTCATCTATTACCCTCTGAATCACTAGCTTCAATGGGACTGTCTCTCACACATCACTTCCTATGATGGCTCCTTACGTGAGGTTATTTATGTCTTAGGGTTAGAGAATGGGCTTGAATTCTATTATAGAGTTTGTAACCCGACCTCATTACTAGGGGCGTGTAACCAGACTGAGTTTACCAAGTACATGGATTTGACCACTGAAAAACGGGGGTGGGAATCGATTCCCATTCAAATCGATCTAGGAAATGGTTCCAATTTTGAGAAACAATTGAAATCGCTCCGGTTCCCAATTCTCAGTAAAGACCCACTCAGACCTGTTTATAGAACCAATTTTTAGATACTGTTTAAAAAAAAAACTAACTGACTAAGTCTTCGCTAAGTTAGCTTACCAGCCGTAGCCTTGCCTCACGCAGCACACTCACTTAGGGGAACAAGTAATCCTAAGATTTTTTTTTATTTCTCTTGGTGTTATGTGATATGATGTATAAGCTTAATTTAGCACTAAGAGTATTTACTTCTGTAAATGCAGATCCCTTTTTTTGGGTTGAATATACAGAGTTAATTAATTGAGTAGTATATATTTTTCTCTGTCAAATTTAGTTGTGCATTGTTAAAGTCGTGGTTTATGAGGAAACTCTCTGTCCTCAATTTGATATATGCCCCTTTTTTCCTCTCTCACTTCTCTTTTTATTGAGCTTCTATTAGTAAGTTATAAAAGTTTCGTGATTGTAAGATTCTATTTTCATTCTCACATATAAGAAAATCAGGTAGATCCAGAAAGTGGACAGAAAAATAGGGTCAATTTCAAAAAAGGTTCCATGATAAAAAAAAAAAAAGATTAGGGTCTTTGGTTTCAAAAATTGAGAATAGATTATAACAGGGTCTAGTTTAGGGTTTAGGTCTGGGCCCCCGACCACCAGCCCGTGCTCACCCTACTCATTACGGATCAGGCTTAACTTAGCCAATACTAACCAATCCTATATTAGACTAAATAGGAAACTTTATATCTCTTCTTTATTAGATCAATTAATAAAATTACAATAATAATTAATTTAGCCCAAAATATAAAAATTGTTACAACGTTTCCTTAGTTGACAAGAACAATAATGCTCTACCATAGAGAACAAGGCATACATACAAATATGATTTACCACACCAATGTTCCCTACCACCGAAAGGAAAAAAGTCTTTTAACATACGAATCCTTGTAGAGCAAATCAGCAGAAGAAGGAATCAAGGAAACACATGTGCACAATTTATTGGTTGCAATAATCAATGCCATCCATTGCTCCAAAAGGGCCGAGTTTGATTTTCTAGGGGTGATAGTGTAAAATGTGGACAGATAAATCACCCTTACTATACTCTTCAGAACCGTACATGAGATTTTTAGCTCACACGACTCCTCGTTCAATTCTTTGAAGTCATTAGGTATTTTTCCTCATTCTAAAATCTCCTCCCTTCTCCCACTCCCACCATTAGGAGCAAGTTTTGGAGGGATAATAATGGGTGGGTGACATTGCAATGGAATTCTTCTGGGAGAGTGACTTCTCCAAAGATAAGGCATGCTTTGCTCATATGCACATCATGATGAAAAGAGATGAATCATATACTTCACAGGCAAAAAATAAATAAAAGAGACCAACTATGCTCTCCAAGGAAAAAGAGCCTAAGATATATTTACATTTGATCATCACAAAGATTTTCAAGGAAAAAAATAATTTGTATGAAGGGGCAATAACCACTAACGAGGAAACACATGCCTCATGGAAGAAAGTTTTCTACTTAGTCATATTAGGGGCGCGTGAACAGTTCGGTTCGATTTGGTTTTCCTCAAAAACCAAACCGAACCGAACCGATGAGGAAAACAAGTGAACCGAACCGAATTGTTATCCAAACCGAATACGAACCGAATCAAAAATTCGGTTTGGTACGTACGGTTTGGTCGGATTTTCGGTTTCTTCCTTTTGTATTTGCATTGAATGAAACCAACGAAGGACCACCTAGGCGAGGAAAATCGAGCAACAACCAAGAAAGAAGTACACAGATTCTGAGCCACAAAATACTCCTATTCGCGCTCGCATATCTCAAATAGAAAAATGGAGACGAGAATTAGATAAATACTCAGAGCTTCAATAAAGCGACTGAGAGGGTAGAGTGTTGGCGTGGATCAATATGGAAGAAATTGGTGCAAGAGGAAGCAAAGTACAGGAGCCTTCAACTCCAAGTCAAGGACAAGAATCGCCTGAATTGTGACCTCAAGCACAGCAGTTATCCTTCTCGGCAAGCAGTAGTCTCGGGAATAGAGCTGCAGAATTGGATGCCAGTGTTGAAAACTGAAATAGGAGCTGCAGCAGGTGTTGATGATAGCATGGTGTTGACACTAATTTTTAGCCATTTTATTTTTAGAAAGTTCTAGAAAATTCATAAAAAATGAAAAAATTACAAGATAGGCTTTGGAGGCCCTGGCCCAGCCCAGGGGTCCATTCCCGATAAAAAATAATTTTTGGAATTTTCGCATATTTTTAATATTTTTTTGAAAATAGGAAAATAAAAGAAAAAAATCATAAAAAATAGTATTTGAGGCCAAAAAAATATATATATATACATAAAAATAGTCAATAATTTTATTTTAATTCCCTTTTCATATTGGCCTCTTGAAAAATTGAAAATTAGGTTCGGGACTATGTGTTTCTTAGCAAATCATAATCCCGAATTTTCCAAAAAATGCCTTTTTAGCCTTAAAAATTCGTATTTTTGCATTTTTTGAGTCAAAGATATCAAACTCAGGTCCCCCACGTTTTATTTGGTCCGAAAATGCCCTTGATTTCTCTCAATTTCTCAAAAAGGACCAAATCGCAAAAAAAAAATTGCAATTTAGTCCCTAAATTGTTTCAAAATGAAATTAAACTTTTTATGGGGACTAAATAAAAAACTCAGGCCACATCACCCTCTATATTTTGAGCTTCTGAATCCAATGGTGGTGGTGGTTTGGCCTAATCCGGCCATTTGAACAATTTAATTTGAAAAATGAACATTTGGCCTAAACAAAAAATTTGGGGTTTTTGTGCAATCCGTACCTAAAAATTGGGCAAAATCACATTTTCAGATAACTCACATGCTCTGGATTCAATCCCCAAGTTTAATTTGAAAAATAACAAAGGTAAGGGGTCAATTTTGCATTTCTTCAGTTGACCGGGTCTGCCGGGCCGGACCAGACCCGGCCCACAGACCCGCAGTGTGCTCCTTCCTCCTCGAGCCTTCCACGAGCAGTTCAATGGCGTCAGGGAAGTTCGAACTTTGATGAAGAAATTCGAGCTCATCCAGCCGTAATCAACAAGACGCCGACGTGGGCTTCGAAGCCCTCGCTTGTCCGAGTTCAACGCCACCAGCGGCGCCGCCTGAGGCCGCCGGAGCTGGACCGACGAGCTCGGTCAAGCTCTCGCGTGCAAAAGGTCGAATGAACCTAAAATCGAGTTAATTCTCATTCCATTGTCTTCGACGGAGGTCCGGACGGAGTCTGGACAGAATCCCAACTTCCGTCCGACCTCCGGCGCGCATTCGCGTACGAGCTATGAAGGGCAGACGAGCATTAGTGGCTGTGAAGGGCAGACGATGCATGTGCTTGGAGAATGTTGGTTGGAAAAATTAGTTGGTCAAAAAGAAGTGGAAGACATTCCGTTGAAGTAGGGTGAGGTCGCCTGAAGAAAGGGAGAAAAAAAAAGAGAGAAAAGGGGGGAGCTAGCAGACGGCCAGGGAGGAAGATCGGAACTGGACTGTCGGAGCTTGGCCACCGCATTCCGGACCACCCCAAACCATCGCATCACTCCCAGAAGTTTGCTAGCAGCTCCGGGAGTTGATTGGAGTCGTCTGTGCAAGGTATCGTCGCCGGAAAAAAGTGAGTTCAATCGCGCGAGCTTCGCTTGGCCTCACATGGCACACTCTTTGTTTTGCGATAATCCTTCGAATTCTGTGTGCCTTTTGATCATTGTTACGTTGCTGAACCTCGCCGCTCTTACTTTTTGCATTGATATCCACTCGCGAGCTCCAATTGGGACCTCAAGCTGTGCGTCTCGGGCCGAATCGTCGCGGCAGCGTAGTATTCGGCGATTCCGAGCCCAATCCGCGCTCGAGGTAAGTTCTCTAACCTCCCTTTAGATGCCTCTCCATGGATGGAATTCGATTGGTATGCCCTTTATTCGAGTATGAATTGTATTTGCCCCGACCGATGCTCTGTGTAGCTCCAATTTAGTCGTGTGCTGGAACGCGATTTTGCCCTGATTGTTGGATATGTTGATCTCCCACGAGAGGATGAGTTTGGTCGGAACCGGTCTCGTCTATTTCATTGATTTCACAGTCGGATCGGCGAGGGGAGCTCGCCGCTGTCCATCTCGTACGTCGCGGCCACGTCAGCTCGTGGACCTGGTCAAAAGCCGACATGGCGCACAGTCGGACGCCACGTCGGCACTGCGCTTATTAGTTTGTTAATTTAAAAAACAATAGTAATAAAATAAAAAGGAACGGACGGTTGAGATTGAATTTGGAGATCGATCTCAACGCTCATCAAAGACGTGCGATCGGGTGGTCGGAATGCAAGTCTTCCGAAGTAATCCCAGACCGTCGATGTGAGTAAGCAAAGTGGGAACGGTCGAGATTTGGCTTCCAATTGATTCAACCGTCCATTTTAGTAATTTGATTCGGTTGCCCGTGGACTTGCCACGTGGCTCTTTCTAATCCGTTGGATCGCTGGTTATAATAATAAATTTAGAATAAATGGAAAACAATTTCAGAAAATGCCAAAAAAAATAAAAAAAATTCGAAAATATTCTAAAACTCGACACGACGTTTTCGTGAGTCTGGGTCCGGATCCGCCCGGGGTGGGCTTGGACTCCGGTCTGGTTTGGTGGGCGTCGGCCGACCCGGCCGGTTGGTCCGAAAAAATAAAAAACATAAAAAATCCAGAAAATAAAATAAAAATCAATAAAAACTCTTAAAAAATCCAAAAAATAGGAAATAATTCAAAACAAATACCAAAAAATTCCAGAAAAATTAGGGAAAATCAAAAATGATTTTTGCGCATTAACTTGTCCCACAAATTCTATTTTGGGAATTTCTTTCTCTTTCCAAAAAATGACGGATTACCCTTTAATGGGTAATTACCTTAGAAAAATTCCACAAAAAATTCCAAGAAAATACGAAAAAATGGAGGAGAATGGCTCTATAGACAACTGGCCCAACCCATTTCGGTGATTTAGGACTCTTATGACACCGGAAAAGAGTGACCAAAATACCACATCTTGGGCATTTGGACCTAAATGCGATTCAATACCACCCTTGGAACAACCTTAGAACACATTCTTGGACCTCAGGTTAGAATACTTCAATCGCCAAGCCAAATATCGTCATGAATTGTACCGAAAGGGCGTTAATAGGAACATTAGCGTAACAAAGTTCCCCCGAACTTCGCATCTTTGCGTTCGCCAGAAATAAATAGTTCCTTCCACTAATTTATTTAGGTTTATAATCGACCTAACAAGAAACGATTAGTGGCGGACTCCAAACCTTAAAATCAAATAAACAAAATCAAAGTCGCGATTCGGTAAGGCTTGGGGAGGGGCCCGCATTAGG
>JAGVVM010017395.1:0-11559 GCA_019149425.1 Psidium friedrichsthalianum
GACCTGCAGTACGCTACCTTATCGGGATCAGGCAACTGAGAAGGCATTTGGCCGTGACTTGGATGCCCTGAGTGACAAAAGGGCCTCATTGACGACCTACCAATCGAACCCTTCTGAGTAGGCCAGATGGAAGGCCACACGAAAGGCACGAGTACTTTCCGTACGTTTGGAGGCCACAGCTGGAGCTGTCTTTCTATGCCGCAGGTAACGACAGAGTAGTTCTCGAAAAGCCCCATGAGAGGGAATGGAAAGTTCTAAGCTTCGCCAGGTCAAGGACAGTGGACCAGTATGAAGGCGAGTTTGCCATGAGTACCCGGTTGCTCGAGAGTAATTGGACCCATGGCAATCGGCGCACGGTTCCAGAAATGACTGAGGCCATGAAACTGACTAGATGTAGGATCGCTACTGGACGAGGGACTATAACGAAAATAATATGAAGAGCCTTGAATAGAGCGAGATCTGCCAGGAGAAGGCCGCCGCTCTGGGATCGCGGTTTATGCCAGGAAGGACTTCAGGATGTTGCGTCAAATGCCGATGCAGTACAACCGCGTTCGTCCCACCTGCGGAGGATTTTTGGAAGCCAGTACAGACCCCGGAATCAGAACTGCCGTGTTGTGGCAGAAGGCATGGGAACAGCCCTTTGCCCGAGAGAGACTGGGGATGCTCAGATGTGGTGCCGATGGGACACATTCAGAGACTGCCCAGGGGGAGGCTGGTCCAGACCGTGCAGTGTGCCACAGACCCGCGCATGCACCGCAGATGGTACACGTGCTCGCCGTCATGGATCGGATTCCTGAAAACCGTCACTGCTCAGGGACGATCTATGCTGTGGCGCTGGCGAAAAAGAAGGGATCTGAGAACTGGCGCCAGTGGTGATCACAGGTCCATTTCTCTCTGTGGTCCACACGGCTTATGCGTTATTCGATCCTGGGGCTCCCATTCGTTCATGGATCGTGGGCCAGGGGGCGCGGGTTTTTGCGTGCTGGTCGTTGAAATGGAAACTAAGCGCCGGATTGGATGTTGTTGCATGTGGCCACCGCCCCCGTGAAGGATAGGTACTTGTTATGATAGGATGTGATGGTGGTTGAGATCGCTTTGGGAGTAGTTGAGAAGATTGACTTAGTCTGTCCTGCCCATGTGCGATTTCGCTATTGTCGGCATGGATTGCTTGGTTAGACATGGCATCATTGCTGCCGTCGAAGTTAATAGCTGAACCCAGTAGATGGGCCTGAGTATAGTTTAAGCGGAAACCGAGTTGGAACTTCAATTCCTTGGATTTCGTCACTAGAAGCACCAAGTTGATGGATCAGGTTGCCTAGGATTTTTGGCATCAGTAATAGATTCGTTCGGCTCAAGAGTGAAGCTAGAGAGGTGCCAGTATTGGTTGAATACCCCGATGATTTCCTCAGGACTGCCTGGCTCCACCAGAGCGTGAGGTAGAATTTAATTGATTGCACCTTGACTACTGAGCCGATCTCTAAAGCAAAAAGCACCGTATAGAATGTCGGTTGTCGGAGCTGAAGAGTTGAAGGTGCAGATGCAGGAGCTACTGGATAAAGGACTTATCCCCCCAGTGCTTCACCGTGGGGAGCTCCGTGCTGTTTGTGAAGAAGAAAAGATGGCACGTTAAGGCTGTTTATAGACTACAGACAACTGAACCAAGTGACGATCAAGAACAAATACCCTCTGCAAAGGATTGATGATCTGTTTGATCAGCTGGAAGGAGCATGTGTATTCTCTAAGATAGACCTAAGGACAGGCTATCACCAGTTAAGGATCAGAAGGAGGATATCCTCGAAGACTGCCTTTAGGACGAGATATGGGCATTACGAGTTCACCGTCATGCCATTTGGTTTGACAAATGCCCCAGCCGCATTCATGACATGATGAATCGTGTATTCAAGAGTTTTCTTGGATCAATTTGTGATAGTCTTCATCGACGACATCTTGTGTACTCGAAGAATTCTGAAGACCACGAAGAACACTTGAGGATCGTTCTACAGACACTAAGGGAGCATTCCCTGTACGCCAAGTTCAGCAAGTGTGAGTTTTGGCTAAATAGAGTGGCGTTCCTTGGACATATAGTGTCGGGTGAAGGAATATCAGTAATCCAGCTAAGATCGAAGCTGTGGAGAAATGGCCGAGGCCTACAACTGTGACTGAGGTGCGAAGCTTTCTTGGACTGGCTGGGTATTACAGACGCTTCGTGGAAGGGTTCTCCGCGATAGCCGCTCCAATGACAAGATTGTTGAAGAAGGAGTCGAAGTTTGAATGGAATACCAAGTGCGAGGGAAGTTCTCAGAAGCTAAAGGATCGACTAACTTCCGCACCAGTATTGACCATCCCATCCGGACCTGGAGGATTTGAGATTTACAGCGATGCGTCGCTAAGGAGGTCTAGGATGTGTCTTGATGCAACATGGACGGGTAGTAGCGTAGCATCTCGACAGCTGAGGCCACATGAGATGAATTACCCGACGCATGACCTGGAGTTGGCTGCTATAATTTTTTGCGTTGAAGATTTGGAGACACTATCTGGTGGGAGAGAAATTCCAGATATATACAGATCACCAGATTCTAAAGTACCTATTCTCGCAGAAGGAGCTTAATATGAGGCAGCGTCGATGGATGGAACGCTGAAGGACTACGACTATGATATCCTTTACCATCCAGGAAAGGCGAATAAGGTGGCGGATACTCTGAGCAGAAAGTCGAGCATCGCGCATATGATGGTGAAAGAATGGACGTTGTTGAGGAAATCAGGGACTCTGAGTTCAAGGTTGAGGTAGGAAGCCTCTCAAGCTAATGGCTACTTACAGATTGAGCCAGAGATCCGATTGAAGATCAGGAATTACAGTCCACGGACCCCGATATCCAGAAGATCGTGATGATGAATGCAGAAGAGAGGAAAGATGATTTCAAAGTGACTGAAGACGGGATAGTGAAATTTAGAGGACGTCTGTGTGTGCCAATGACGAAGAGTTAAAGGAAAGGATCTTGGCCGAGGCTCACAGGAGCATTATAGTATCCACCCTGGAAGTACGAAGATGTACCAGACCCTACGTCAGCATTACTGGTGGAATGGAATGAAAGTGGATGTGGCTAAGCATGTAGCCAAGTGTTTGACATGCCAGCAAGTGAAAGCGCAACATTGCAAGCCTGGAGGACTGCTACAACCATTGGAGATTTCGGAATGGAAGTGGGAGCATATCACAATGGACTTCGTGACGGGACTGCCGAGAAGTCAGAGAGGAATGACTCAATCTGGGTGATAGTAACAGATTGACCAAGTCTGCGCATTTCATTGCAGTGCGAAAGGATTCCACACTAGAGAAACTGGCAGAACTGTATGTGAGGCAGATTGTGAGACTGCATGGAGTGCCAGTAAGTATTGTATCGGATCGAGATCCTCGCTTTACAGCCCATTCTGGAAAAGTCTGCAGGGTGCTTTGGGGACAGAGTTAAGATTCAGTACAGCCTACCACCCTCAGACTGATGGACAGTCGGAAAGGACCATACAAAACGCTGGAGGATATGTTGAGAGCGTGTGTCATAGACTTCAAGGTGGCTGGGAGGAGAAGTTACACTTGGTAGAATTCGCCTACAACAACAGTTACCAACAGAGCATTCGGATGGCTCCATTTGAAGCGTTGTATGGAAGGGCCTGCAGGACGCCAATCTGTTGGGACAAAGTTTGTGAGAAGAGCATAACAGGCCCAGAGTTAGTTCAACGTCAATAGAGGCAGTCAAGGTGATCAGAGACAGATTGAGGACCGCCAGAGTAGGCAGAAGAGCTATGCAGACAAGAGACGTAAGCCATTGGAATTCCAAGTTGGGGATCACGTCTTTCTGAAGGTGTCGCCGATGCGAGGATTATCTCGGTTTGGCAAGAAGGGAATGTGACAGTCTGAAAATTCGACCCAATTGTCAGAAGTTCTAAATGAATGGAAACACTTCATTAATACACCCTAGTCGACGCTCACTCAGGATTAGCTACCCTGAGCTGACCAACCGAAGGGGAAAGGCTATCTGGGAATTTTTCCCATCAGCCGCACGTTGGTCTGAGACTGAGACAGGGTCGGTATTTAATGAAATTGACCACAAAATGAAATCCGACATTGGACAATCGAATTAGTAAGGTCAACCCAATGAAGAATTGAAGTCAGTTTCGAAAATGTCGACTGAAGGTCAGACAGCGCCGGTGCAACGTCGAGAAGCAAGACGTGAATGGAAAATTACCGAAATGCCCCCCGTAAATGCTCAGATCCTTAGAATGAGACTAATTAGGATTTTTGAGAGTAGATTTGTTTAGACCGACACCAAGCCAGTCCAAATTCGTTCGCGCTCGGGCCCCGATCGGTTGCATTTGGCACGCAACTCGATACAAGTCAATCAGATGTCACATCATCAGATTCAAGTCAATCAAATGTCAAATCAAGTCATGGCACAAGTTCCAAGGCAATCAATCAAATCAATCAAAGTTCCATCACAAGTCTTATACCCCATTACCTACCTCCCACTATTATGATTTTATTTGATTTTTCCTAGGGTTATAATCTATTCTCTCTCTCCTCTATTCATTTTTTCGGTCAAACTCTCTCTCCCTCTCCCGAAATCCTCCCTCCCTCTCGGCCTCTTCCTCGCCCGTCCGCCGCCGCCGTGAGGAGCCACCGTCCGCCCCGTCCCTACCGCCCTCGTCGTCACCGTCCCGCCCGTCTCGGTAGGTCCTCTAACCCTCTCTCCCCTCGTTGTCTCGTGGCCATGTGAGCTCTTGAAGCCACCCCGACCTCACACCGTCTCTCTCTCTCATTCCTCTCGGCCCGTGAAGCAACTCCGCCGTCCGCCGTTCCCGTCGCCCGTCCCCGCCGTCCCGACCCAACGGCCACCGTCAACCGTCGTCCTCACTTGGTGAGCCTCTCTAGCCCGTCCTCCCTTCATCCCCGTGGCCATGTGGCCCTTGGAAAGCCCCCGAACTCACCTCATTCTCTCCCTCTCTCTCGGTTAGTCTTCGTCGCCGTGAGCTCCGCCGGCCGCCGTTCGCCCGTCCCGTCGCCATCCCGCCGTGACCAGCCCCTAGGTAAGCTTTACCACTAATCTTGACTTAGGCTTGTGGCATGCTTGTGTGAATGGTGGGTTTAGTTGCTAATTAAGGTAATTAGTGAGTGTTATGTGGAATTAAGCCTAATGGGCCTTGGTTTAGTTGTGTGTGTACTTGGGCCGTGCGTGTGGGCTGCGTGAGAGATTTATTTGGGCCTTGAAGCTATGTTAATGGGCTGGATTAGTGATGTGGCGTGAGAATGAGTGGGCCTAAGGGTTGTATTGGGCTGGGAACTCAATTCTAAGCTATTTGGGCCTAAATGAACCTAATTGCACCTAATTTGGCTAATGGGCTTATAATGGACGAAATTGGTTATTGGGCCCATGTTACATTGGGATTGATTAAATTATGAGGCCCACTAATGCATATGGGCCTAGGACATCACTTGGGCCTAAAATGGGCTAATTGGGCTTAATTGGCTAACTCTTGAAAATGGGCTTGGGCCCTATACGAAATTAATAATAATGGACCTTAATTTCATAATGGCCTAAGAATTAATTAATGGGCCTTAGTTTCTAATAGGGCCCAACTTACTTTACTAAGCCCAACTAGGTTAATGGCCTAACCCACTACACTAAACCTTGAATCCTATTAGGCCCAACTTGACTAATGGGCTTGGAACACTACAATGGCCGACATACCTTAGTGGACGTAATTACCTTTGTGGGCCTTGGGCCTTGGAACGGGCTTTAGGCCATTTGATCTCGAATCCCCTAATTGGGCCTTAAACCAAGCTTTGCTTAATTCGACTACACCCAGGGGGTTGGTAATCGTTAAACCATTAGTCGTGGGATATTAACTCCCGGGGACTACATGGTGCTTGGGCTTAGGTCGAGATATCGAATCCGCTAAGATGAGAGAGTCCAATTGTTATGGGTCTGACCCGAGAATTGATATGGAACCTTCTATCGAACCTGCCGGGCTAAGGAATTGTGCATGGGGGCCTTAAATTTCATAAGGCTTGGATTGTTGAGCACGTGAATGTTTGATGGTCGCTTGATGTGAGCTGTACTTGTGCATCTGTGCCATTTCATGCATGCTCTATGTCTGATTGACTGATTGCAATCATGTGGGCCCCCGAGAGCAGGCATGAGTCACCAGAGTTGTGACGTGAGAATGTGAGAGGGGAAATGGAGGGAGACCAACGTAAGGCGTTCGAGACTCAGTGTGGTATTTGCCAACTGGCTGAGAATGAGCCCTGATGGGAACTGGAGTGATAGACGGGCATGTTCCACTGGGAACCGACATGGCCGACTGAGGCCTGATTCATTGCATTATGGCATTGTGATTGACTGCTGATATTGCCTGTCTATATCTTGTGAATCGTATCGATATACCTTGCCTATTTATTTTCGTGTTGAGGGTGCTGGTACCGATGAAACTGAGAGTGACTGAGCCCTAGACCGTGAACCTAGTCCACTGGATAGGACTGACCCCGCTAGTATGCGCTATCCTATGTTAGGATTAGTGGTGAGCTTATTGAGTTTCGACTCATGGGCGGTGGTTGCCCTTCTTTACAGATCCAGGTCACCCATGATGGCTGCACCGCCGATGCTTTTTGGACTGCCAGTACAGATGGACACTGAGATCACCCTCCATTTGAATGCACGCCACTTTGTGGCATAGACATGTGACTACTGTGTTAGTAGATCAGGGTGGACCTTTATCTTGTACCCCATAGATACGAGGCCTGGTTTAGAGAGGGCCTGTATGGCTTCGAGGGACCCTCAGAGAGACCCCCCTATCCCTATGGAGGACGACCCGATCCTGCTGCAGCCAGCCGAGTATGGTGGCGAGGTGATCGACCCCGACCCACTGCAGGAGTTACCGTCCCCAGGACGTTCCGAGGTCGATGGTCACGAGGAGGGCGACGCCATGGACACAGACGAGGAGGACCCAGAGGAGGACCCCGAGGAGGACCCGAGGAGGAGCTAGAGGTGGACTGAGTCTCGCTGTATCTGGTCTAGTTTCGAGAGCGTAGATAGTATGACCATAGTGAGGTTTTCTTTTGGGTCTGTATAACTACGCCTATAATATATAATAATGTGTATCATCTTTTGTAAAGTGTTCTTGTTCTTTCATGCTCCCCGACCTTGTGCATGTATGTATGTATAGAAGGCACGCTTCCGCAGGTTTTAGATTGTTGTCGGTTTTGCGCTAGCGTCGCTTGGCCGCGATGCCATCCTGGGCCGTCGCTACTCGTAGGCCGGCGTACGCAGGGATTCGTCGTCTTGTATGAACAGGGGTGTCCGCGTGCTCGATTGGGGTCGGGGCGTGACATAGGACACCAAATTGGGCCTAAAATGACCTAATTGGGGCCTAATAGGCTAGCTCTTTGAAAATGGGCTTGGGCCCTACACGAAATTTTAATAATAATGGGCCCGAATTATACATTTAAATTTTTAAAATTAATTCATGGGCTTATATTTGGTGGTTATGGGCCTTAACACTAATTGGACCCAACTTAATTTAATAAGCCCAACTTGGTCTAATGGGCCTAATCCACCTCATTTAACCTTGAACATTAGTGGACCCAACTGAATTATGTGGACCCGATTTGGTCATTGGGCTTTGATTATAAATCGATTTAAGAATTTAATTATGGGCCCTGGGCTTTAGAATGGGTCTCAGGCCCAATTGGACATAATTAACATTAATTGGACCCTAACCTAAGTTAAGCTCAACTCAATCGAGCTCAGGGGTTTATTAAATCTCAAATCATTAATCATGGGTTACTAATTCCCCGTGGACTGACATTGACTGAGATTGCCTGGACCGAGTTCCATGTAGTGAGTTCCGAGATGATGTTGTTCTGGTTGGGTTTACTTAGGACTGATTGTAGAGCACTGGGTCCCTGTGACATCGTATTGCTAAATAGAGTGAATTACTGGCATGATTCCTTGTTGTGCTCTGCTTGTGCACTTGTGTAGACGTTGCATGCATGCTCTATGTCTGATTTGCTGGTTGCAATCATGTGGGCCCCGCATACATTGAGAGCATGGCTGCGTCGCCAGAGTTGTGACAAGAGAAGGTGCCCCAGAGGCGTCGTTACGCGGGGAAATGGAGGGAAAAGGGAGAAACCAACGTAAGGCGTCAGATGCGCAGTTGAGGAAATTTGCTGAACGGCACTGTTGGGTGAGCCCTGATGGGATTTAGAGTGATAGACGGGCATGATCCATTGGGACCCGTTATGGCCGATTGAGGCCTGAGTATGATCCACTGGGATCCGACATGGCCGGTTGAGGCCTGCATCATTGCATATGCATCATGTTGGCTGTCTCTTGTGCCCGTCTGTATGATATGTTCTGTATTGCTATGAATTGCATGTTTGCTCATCCATGTTGGGGTCTGGTACCGAGGGGACCGAGAGTGTCTGAACCCTGGACCGCGAACCTAGTCCACTGGATAGGACCGACCCCACTAGTATACGCTATCCTACGTTAGGATTAGTGGTGAGCTTATTGAGTTTCGACTCACGGGCGGTGGTTTGCCCTTCATTCTACAGATCCAGGTCACCCGTGATGGCTGCGCCACCGATGCTTTTTGGACTGCCAGTGCAGATGGACACCCAGATCACCCTCCATTTTGATATGCACGCCACGCTGTGGCATAGGCATGTGACGACTGTACTAGTAGATCAGGGTGGACCCTACCTTGTACCCCATAGATTTGAGGCATGGTATAGAGAGGGCCTGTATGGTTTTGAGGGACCTCAGAGAGACTCCCCTATCCCTATGGAGGACGACCCGATCTTGTTGCAGCCAGCCGAGTATGGTGGCGAGGTGATCGACCCCGACCACTGCAGGAGTTGCCGTCCCCAGGACGTTCAGAGATTGACGGCCACGATGAGGGTGACGCCATGGACACTGACGAGGAGGATCCAGAGGAGGACCCCGAGGAGGACCCAGAGGAGGATCCCGAGGAGGAGCCCGAGGAGGTCTGAGTTCCACTTTGCTGGTCTAGGATTTTTGGAGTTTGAGCGAGCGTAGATGTCTTGACCATAGTTGAGATTTTCTTTTGGGTCTGTACTTAACGCTCTACGTATATATATATATGATGTTGTATTCCCTTTTGTAAAAGTGTTCTTGTCTTTCCGTTCTACCCACCATCTTGTGTATGTATGCATGTATAGAAGGCACGCTTCCGCAGGTTTCAGACTGTTGCCTTTTGCGCTAGCGTAGCCTTGGCCGCGATGTGCATCCTGGGCCGTCGCTACTCGTAGGCCAGGCGTACGCAGGGTTCGTTCACGATGATGAGCAGGGATGTCGCGAGCTCGATTGGGGTTCGGGGCGTGACATCCCCGTTCGAGTGGTATCAGAGCAAGGTCAGCTCGATACGAGACCGTTCGAGGATTTGGAGTGATAAGGCTGATGAATTTGGGTAGTTAGATAGACAGACCCTAGACCTAAGAATTAGGAAGGGTAGAATGCATGAATTGATTGGCGCATGTGCTTGCAGAATTAGATGATTAGTCTGGCATGACTATGACTACGATGTTTAACTAATCTGCAGATGCGTCAGGACCTGAGGTAAGGTTCTAAAGCATAGCCCCATGAGTAGGGTGCTTGATTGCTGATTGCTGATGGTTAAATTGCTAGGTACTGCTTGTGGTTGTATGCCTAGTCGGCTGTTGCGCGCTGCTGACCATCATGCATTGCACGATTTCTGCATCAAAGAAAAATGGTTTAAAATGAAGTTGATTTAAAATAAAGATTTGAGGATTTGAAAAGTGCATGCATCATATTTTATTGGGCTGGGTAACCGTCAGCCTGGTATGGGACAGGTCTGACGGGACGTCTAAAAACTGCAATGAAGCGTGGTATGGGACACGTGGAGTGGGATTCTCTCTGGCTGTGGGTAACTTAGGACAACTGTTCGCACCAAGAAATGAGGAGGGCGGGGAGTGGTCGCCGGGGCAGAGACCCGATCAAGGAGCGGCTCCCGACAGGCTTCTAGTTGAGGTGGCGAACAGAGTGGCCTAAGTTGCGCATTGTCAGGGTGAGTCTAGGTGTCTTCCTAGTCCAATTGCATTAAAAGCTGCAGCGAACTTTACATGCATATTCATGTCAGTGGACGCGACAGTAGACGAAAGCTTGACTGTTAGTTCTAGAATTTCGAATTCCTGAATGGGAATTTCGTTGGTATAGGTGTGAGTGAGAACTAGAAAGGATGAGCAATAGGGGTAGAAGACCCAGTGCTGGTGCGTCAAGTTCAAGGGCTCCTGCCCTGAAGGAGACCCAAGGATAGAGGAAATGATGAGGGTGCTGACTGAGGTTAGCAATCTGATGGGTAGGCAAGCTGCTGAGAGAGCTGCCACTGTTGCCCAAGCAGCTGAGGCCGCCTTGGCCGCTGCAAATGGAGCCCATGGGGGCAATGGGCATGGCAATGGGGGACGTCAGACCCATCACATAGTGGAGCAGTTTCTGAAGCTGCAACCCTCGAAGTTTGATGGCACTGGAGGACCGAAGTAGCTGCTTCGTGGATCGAGCAGCTGGAGAAAGCATTCACCGTGCTTGGATGCACAGATGAAGAGAAAGTCTCACTGGCGACCTATCAGCTTCAGAACACTGCAGATGATTGGTGGAAGGCCACCAGAGGGCGAGTCTTTCCTGATGGCATGAGGCGAAACTGGGCTGCCTTCTGTGCAGCATTTAATGGAAAATATTTCTCCGAGGCTGCCCAGGAGAGGAAAATGGAGAGTTTATCAGGCTTCGCCAAGGGTCAATGACAGTGGACCAGTATGAAGGCGAATCGCCCCGATTGTCCAAGTTCGCTCGAAGGCTGATAGAGGACCCATGGGACAAAGCAAGAAGGTTCAGAGAAGGCTTGAGATCTGAGCTGAAGAGCATGATAATCGCTACTGGGCTGAGAGACTATAACGAAATTTATGAACGAGCTCTGGCGATAGAGCGAGATCTGCAGGAGAAGGCTGCCGCATCTGGATCGCGGTTTGTGCCAGGAAGGAACTTCAGGGATTTTGGGCAAGAGGCCGATGAAGGACAACCGCAAGTTCGTCCCACCTGCGAGAAGAATTTTGGGAAAGCCGTCGCCCCTGGAAATCAGAACTGCCGTGACTGTGGCAGAAGGCATGGGAACAGCCCTTACCCAAAGAAGACTGGGGGATGCTTCAGATGTGGTCAGATGGGGCATATTCAGAGGAACTGCCCGAGGAATGGTCCAAGACCCCCGTTCCCACTGCAGCAGCAGCCGCAGATGGGCAATGCCCCGCAAGGGATTCTGAACCGTCCACCTGCTCAGGGACGAGTTTATGCAGTGGCGCGCAAGGATGCTGAGAATGCGCCAGGGGTGATCACAGGTACCGTTTCTCTCTGTGGTCATACCGCCTATGCTTTGTTTGATCCTGGTGCATCCCATTCGTTCATATCTGCACGTTTTGCTGAGTTCGCTGGAATAGAAACTAGACCGTTGGATGTTGTATTGCATGTGGCCACCCCGTTGAAA
>JAGVVM010017398.1:0-11100 GCA_019149425.1 Psidium friedrichsthalianum
GGGCTGGTTTTTCTTGGTGACAATGGGAATCTCCTTTCGTTTTTCATAATTTTGGGTGGTGGGGATGCAAAGGTGTCGTGGGAGAGCGGCTCATTTCAACTCCTGCCTCCGATCAAATCCCTTTTGGACAGAGACTGCGGGCGCATATCAATGCAAATCCATCACCATAGAGGCTAGTTTTTCCTTCATTCTTCCGACTTTATCTAATTTCAATCTCAAAACCAAAACAAGAGCTTCTCTGGTTGCATTTGAGGGAAGAATTTGCATAATGAAATGATTATGTGACTTTTCTTAATTTACTGTGAAATTAATAGCGTGTTCTACGCAAAGAAAATAATTAATTAATTAATTAATTAGAATATATAGTCGAATCCATCTATGAAGAATTTGTGCCCACCACATACTTTAATGGCTCATGGTCACCTAAAAATTCTTATGCTTCCCATGTGTGTATCTTTTATACTCAAGGTGGCATAACAAAAACTTAGTAAATTAGCAAGAGTCTGGGGCTAATGATTGACTTAAGCAAAACATCTCCGGCACGAGGGCTCCTTCAGACAACCTAAGGGGTCCGATAGAGCAAATCATTGAGGCGGAGCGATAGATAGCATGATGAGCTCCAAGCGATAATAAAATTTTTAGGGAAAATTTAAAGTAAGGATCTAAGTGCTCGCATTTTTTTAAATAAAGGCTTAAGTGCCTTCTTTATTTCAAAAAGAAAAGCTTAGACGAAGGGTATTTTCGTCTTTTATCGTTTTAATTTTTTTTTCTTTCTTCCCTTTTTTGTTTTGTTTTTGTTTTTTTTTCCCTCCTTTTTCCTTTTTTTTTCCTCTTCCCCAGCAAACTTCGACCTCAAGTGAGGCCACCCACACCATTTATCAGGTGGGGTTTGCCCTTGCCTGGATCGGTGATGGGCGTCCGAGAGGCAACCCATAGGCGAGGGCTTTCATCACCAAATTTGATGAGGCAACCCTCGCTTGACGCAAGCCTCGCTAGCCCGGGTGAGGCAACCATGGATACAAAATTCATTTTCCTTCCAGAAAAAGTTGTTCTCTCTATGATTTGTGTGTGCCGATGTTGTTATTGATTTTGAGTCGTGGGTTGTGAACAAAAACAAAATTTCACAGGGTGAGCGGCGTGTGCAGGAAATGGTAGTGAGGAGTGAAGCTATTATTGTGGCGGAGAGAGGGGTTGAGCTTTGCTTGGCTTGAGGATGGACGATGATTCCATCGCCCTCATTGTTCATTGTGCCTATGCTGTCGAGTAAGGAAACCCTCGCCTGGGCTGGCAAGCTGGCGTCGGTGAGGGTTGCCTTGCTAGAGGCCGATTCTTACTAAAAATTTCCCTAAACTTCATTTTCTTTATCCTTACTCAAAAAAGAAAAAGAAAAAGAAAAAGAAAAAGAAAAAGAAAAAGAAAAAGAAAAAGAAAAAAAGAATCTCTGTCCATTTAAATCCATGAATCCCTGTCCATTTAAAGGTAATCGTGATTTTGTAAGCAGGGAAGAAGTGTTTATTCGTGGGCCGACACACTATCGAACCATGTTGCCCCTCTGCGAAATGAATTCTGGTTTTTAATGGTGCGATGGACCTGTCAAATGCCTCGCCGCCTTGGGCAACATTTGCTTCTCAATCACCACTCCTCATCTTCAGAAACAACCTTGCGTTTGAAATGGCTCTCAGGATAAGAAATTAATAAAAAAAATTCAATTTTTTGAAAAAAAAATCCATCCGTATCAGCTGTATAGGACGACCGATTTCTACATTAGTAACTTTCAATTAAAAATTGATCAAATGGACTGAATTGGTACTATGTAAAGATGCTAAAATTAAGTGAGTCTAATCAAAGATTTATTACTGAATCAGTATCAACGTAATAGATTTTAATTTTCTTAGTATTTATTCCTTAAAAGTTGGGGGATGTGACTATTGTTTGCTCTTCCAATCAACTTTGCAAGGGGGTTCATGTAGGAGTGAGCATGGTCCTTTTGATAGGTTCCAAATTTAGAATCTGAAACTTATCCTATTACAACTTATTCCAGTTTTTTGAATCAGAACCTACTCTTTTTGTCTTAAAACCTATTTGAAACATACTTTTATTTTCAATCCGATTCTAGGATCTACTCGAAACCTTTTTTTTTCTTTTTTTTGATTTCATTTTTTAGCAAAATAATATGAATATCAATTAAACGATTCAAAATAAAAGATGAATAATAAAACTCACTACTCGTCAAAAGTAACAATCCCTAATATAAGCAATAAAAATCATAATCCATCAAAAACAGAGGAGATAAGATGAGTGAGATAGGTTTTTTTTTAACAGTAGCTAAAAATTGATTTCAAAATTGATCTAGTTCCTAAGCGTATCTTACTTAGAATTGGAATTAGATTGATTTCAATGATTTTCAAAAATTAAAACCTATTCTCAGACCGATTAAATAAAAATTGATTAGCAAATTTATTTTTCAAGTAATTTAATAAAGTTTTGGATAAATCCCATCCGATTAGGCACCCCTGCATATTCTGTGCCATTGCCCAGGCCGACAGGACGGCGAGGGATCGCCCGCAGTAAGTCGCGGGCTTTGTCTTTCGCGACTCAACGGAGAAATGGACAAAGAAACCACCAACTGGCAACTGCCACGTTGTGGGCCCCCCAGAATGTTTTGTTGGCTCCTTCTCCTCGTCGAGGCTTGTCTTTGTTAAAAAAAATAAAAATAAAAAATCCTTAGGGACATTTCTCTCCAAGCCAGTCTACTGCTTTAAGACGGATTTGTCCCGACGACACCATCTCTCTTGTGCTCTTGCCGGTCGTGCAATCTTGGCCCGTCACTTGTTGAACGGTCTTGGACCTCTTTCCATCTAAAAATTACTCAAAGATTTGATTTTTCTTCGCACTCGAAAGCTAACCAACAATCTCTCCCTCATACATCGGACTTAAGCAGGAGCAGTAGCAACAAACCCTCTTCAATGCTGTGTCCAACTTACTAGTAAATTGGGCAGTGTTGGATGGTGTTGGACTTCTCACTTTAAAGTCAGTTCAAAGAATGAGACTTTCCCCATATTTATAATCTAATCATCAGTCCCTACTTTACTAGTAACTCCATGTCTCCAAGCTTTAAACGCTAAATTAAGATTACCAACACAACGGTGAAAGTTTGGCAGTTTCGTCCGTCGATGTTGCCAGAGAGAAAGCATTATGGCACCTATTCCTTTCAAAACCTTCTCATGAGCGACTGAAAAATGGGCCGACGGGCCCTTTGGAGTGGGCCTTTGGGCGTACGCTTAAAACCCACAATATGATATTGGTGATGTAGTTTTTCTTCACGACTTTGTGCAATTATGTTTTTTTCGCAGTTTGCTAGTGTTTCAGCGAAAATGGTTCATCAACAAAATACCTCTCACCGAAGGTTGGATCTCTTTTTTTTTTTTTCGAATAATTTGGGTTCTGTGATTTATTCAGACAGGAAACAATATGTGTAGTACGAATTGGTAATTTAGTTAACTCGAAAGAATAAAGAATTGCCTATTACTGCAAAAATTCGATAAAATGTTTTTTTTTTTGTATTGCGCATCCGTTACAACTGATTCCTCTTGGAGGTTTATGTTGGATATATTATCTAATATATAATCCAAATAATATGTTCACATACAAGCCCAATAGGTGAAAGTGTGTTTATGGGCTAGAGCCCAATAACTCGCATATAAGCTCTAGGGTTTCCTACGCTGGAGGTAACACTGTTGAGCATTCCAAACTTGATGTCTCTTGGTGTAATACTTCAAGCAACGCTTCGTTTTCTCTCTCAAACCCATAACCTCCAACAATCTTGAAGTATTATGTTCAGATGTCGGATTTGAGCGAGTAAGGTGTCGACTTGAAGATCTCGTCAAGACGAACTCGCAGGTATCATTTACTTTCGATTTCGACGGTGGGATTGGCCGGGATCTGAGTTTGAAGATTTAGGGCCGAAATCTTTGATTCAAAATTCCAGAATTTTAGCCAATTTCAGAGGGTGAAACCACTTGGATTTTGTTCTACTCATCGATACGAACGTTTTGAGTGGTCACTCGTCTCAAACGGAGGTCGGACGACCGAGATATGGCAATCGGAAGTTTCTGACGCGTTTTGGCGACGGGATTGCTCCGGCGACGGGAATTTTCCGGTGACCGGATTTTATCTTTTTTGGCGAGCTTCGGTGACGAGGGCAGTTCGTCTTAAGGTTTTTGGGCGCTGCGGATCCATTTTGGGGTCTGTTTTGCCAAATTCCACCTCTACAAAGCTCTGAGGACTTCAAGGTGCACTCTTTCTAACACCTTGCTTTGATTAAATGGCAAAGCGTAGTTCCTATGATATTATAAAGCTGCAATCATTTGATGTCACTGAGTTTCATGGCTGGAAATTACATGTTCAATTTGGCATGAAAGAACGTGAAATATTCTACACTGTTTTGAGTGACTTTGCATCTACCGTCGAAGATGTTGATGAATATCAATGGAACAAAGATGAAGATTTTTGTAGAGATTACTTGTTGAACTCTCTAAATCCTCGTCTAGCTATGACTTATAGTGAGTATAAGACGGCGAAAGAGATATGGGATCACTTGAATGCTCAGTTCCAAAAACAAGAGGGGCTCTCTAAAACTCTCTTAGCAGAGAAATTCTTTGACTTTAAGTTCAACATGAATTCAAGTGTCACTTCTCAGTTAATTGAACTTGAGAACATGAGGAACAAGCTGAAAGATGATAAATCTGATATGTCCGATAATCTCTTTGTCGGTCTTGTATTGAGTAAGTTACCTGCTGAATGGAGTTCTTTCAAGACTGAAATGCACAGACTGAAAGAACAGATGGGACTGGATGAATTAAAGAGGTATATTCACATTGAGGATCAAAACAGTTCTAGGAAGAGTTTGGAACAAGTAGGACAACAAAAGTCAGTTGCCAACTTAGTTTCACATTCCAATAAACCTCAAAAAACGTCCAAGTCACCAAAAGGTGAATCCTCTTCACAGTTAGAGGCCAAAAAGACTATCTTCAAAAGGAAGAAGAAAGGAAAGTGCCATAACTGTGGAAAGTGGGGTCACTGGGCAGCAGAGTGTAAACTACCAAAGAAGCCAAAGAACAACACACCACAAAATGAGGCTAATATGCTAACTAGTGAGTCTCAGCCTCAAGCCTTCATTGGAATGATGAAAAATGGAAAGGCTAGTATCTCTTCTGAGTGGTGGTTGGATAGTGGCGCTACTTGTCATGCTGCAAATGACAAGAACCTACTCACTGAAGTCACAGAATTGAAAGACACCGTGGAAAATTGCAATGGTGGTGAGGCAGAAGTGACTCATACTGGAACTGCAAATTTGGTGCTTTCTTCAGGTAAATTACTAACTCTGAAACATGTTAGAGTAGTACCTTTACTTAAAAAGAATTTGATATCTATGAGCTTACTTGATAAAGCTGGTATGTCCTTTTCAACTATGAATGGTAGAGTAACTTTATCTGTTAACTCATGTTATTTCGGTTGTGCATTCATGGTTAATGGTATGTATAGGTTGAGTTTAGATACTGATAGCATAAACCATGTGAGTTCTACTCTGATTGATCCAAAGTTATTACACAATAGACTTGGACATGTGAACTACAGGAAAATGCAATATCTAGCTAAAACTCACAACATTCCATTGGATACTTCTATTCGATTTGACAAATGTGAAGTGTGTGCACAGACTAAGATCACTAGAAAACCTTTTAAGTCGGTTTCTAAAAGCACACAACTTCTTGAGTTAATACATTCTGACCTTTGTGATTTTAGAAATTACGTCACTAGAGGAGGTCGGAAGTATCTGATAACATTCATAGACGATTTTTCTAGATATTGTCATGTCTATTTGTTGAAATCGAAAGATGAGGCTTTTGAAAAGTTTAAGATTTTCAAGTCCAGAGTAGAAAATCAACTCAACTTGAAAATTAAGAGGTTTAGGAGTGATAGAGGAGGAGAATATACAATGACAGGGTTCAAAGAATTTTGTGCTTCAGAGGGCATAATACTTGAAACCACTGCTCCTTACTCACCCCAATCAAATGGTGTTGCCGAGCGTAAGAATAGAACGTTAACTGAAATGTTAAATTCTATGTTACTTACAGCTGGCATGCCTTCCTCCTACTGGGGAGAAGCAGTTCTAACTGCTAATCATATCCTAAACAGATTGCCACACTCTAAGTTGTCCATGACACCTTATGAGATATGGCATAAGCGTCCTTGTAATTATGATACTCTCAAGACTTGGGGCTGTATTGCTTATGTAAGAATACAAGATCCAAAGAGACCTAAGGTGGGACCTAGAACCATTACTTGTGTATATCTAGGTAGTGCAGAAGATAGTGCTGCAAATAGGTTTTTGGATCTATCTACTAATACAGTGATAGAATCTAGAGATGCAGAATTCTTCGAGAATAAGTTTCTCAGAGATCATGGCTTGAATGTTTCTGGATCTACAGATATGATTTCAGAATCTCCTGTAGAATCTGAAGCAGGCCCTTCTGACACTAATCCTACAAAGCTGGCTGTTGAATCAGTTCCACTTAGAGTATCTACAAGAGAAAGAGTTCCCAAAAGTTTTGGTGAGAACTTTGTTACTTACCATCTAGAGGATGATCCATTTTCTTATCAAGAAGCAATGAGATCTAGGGAATCCCTACTGTGGGCAGAAGCCATAGATGATGAAATGAGCTCTCTGTTGCAGAACCACACTTGGCAGCTAGTCAATTTGCCAAAAGGGGCTAAGGCTATAGGCTGTAAATGGGTATTGAAAAAGAAACTGAATAGTGATGGATCAATAGCTAGATACAAAGCACGTTTAGTAGCTAAAGGCTATAAACAGCAGAGTGGAATAGACTATTTTGATGTCTATTCGCCTGTGTGTCATCTATCAACTATAAGAATTCTTCTTGCTTTGGCATCTATTGAACACTTTGTAGTGCATCAAATGGATGTAAAAACAGCTTTCCTAAATGGAGAGTTAAATGAGGAAATCTACATGGTACAACCAGAAGGGTATGTCATGAAAGGTCTTGAGGACAAAGTTTGTAAATTGAATAAATCTTTGTATGGTCTTAAACAAGCACCTAAGATGTGGCATCTTAAATTTGACAAAGTGGTAAAGAGTTATGGCTTTCAGTCTAGTTATTCAGATAAATGCCTTTACCATCGTTCTATGTCAAATAAAATAGTCATTATTTGCTTGTATGTTGATGACATGTTAATTCTTGGCTCCGATCATTCTGTAGTGAGTGACGTGAAAGCTACTCTAGCTAAAGAATTTGACATGAAAGATCTTGGTATTGCTAATACCATTCTTGGTATGAAAGTAAGCTTTGAAAGGCAAGTTATCTCCCTTAGCCAGACTCATTATATTGAGCAGCTACTTTCTACTTGGGGATACAGTAAGTGTAAACCGAGTGAGACACCATGTGATTATAATAAAAGATTGAGTCCCAATGAAGGGACCAGTGTGGATCAATTAAAATACTCGAAATTGATCGGTAGTCTCATGTATGCTATGAGTTGCACTAGACCTGACATCGCCTTTACAGTTGGCATGCTGAGTCGTTTCACTAGTAATCCCAGTAAAGAGCATTGGGATGCCCTTAGTAGGCTGATGAGATACCTTAAAGGTACGAAAGATTATGTTCTATGCTATTCTGGTTACCCTCCAACTCTGGATGGATATTCTGATGCCTCGTGGTGCTCAGAAATTGGAAATAGTAAGTCCACAAGTGGATATATATTCACTTTAGGTGGAGCTGCTATTACTTGGAAATCCAAAAGACAGACTTGTATTGCCTTGTCGTCTATGGAATCAGAACTTTTTGCCTTAGCTTCCGCTGGCGAAGAAGCAGAATGGATAAAGAATCTGATTTTGGATATTCCTTTGACTCGGCTACAGATTAATTCTTTAAGCCTGTTCTGTGATAATCAAGCAGCTGTTCAAGTCGTCAAAAATGCTCTCTTTAATTCAAAGAGAAGACATGTGAGACTGAGACATGCATTATTGAATTATCTGAGAGAACAAGGAGTTATCACCTTGATCGATGTGAGATCGAAGGATAACATAGCCGATACTCTCACAAAAGGTATGCCCAAAGATCGATTATTCAAAATAGTGGGGGAAATGGGGTTAAAGACTTTGTAAGACTAGTCTTAATTACCATTTACTTACCTTCTAATTGTATATTTTGAATTATCGAATCTTCTTTTGTCGATCAAGCAAAATTTATATGTTTCATCGATGTTCGTGGTTGCTAACTCATTTGAAAAGGGTAAGTTGTCTTATTCCAAACTTGATGAAGATGACTTTACCCTAGTTCAAAATTTCTACCTGAAAGCTTGTGTCATTCCAAATTTGATGATACAATCCGACTAGGTTAGACTATCATTTTCTTGGTTAAATGATCTCATTCCAAACTTGATGCTAGATTATTTGACTTTAAGGAATTTAGTAATTACGACATTCCAAATTGAAACATAGAAATAACTGTCTGCATAAGAAGTCTGTCGGTCTTGTTCATAATTTTGAAACTGGCTTGATGTTTTATGATATTAATATGTGTTATTCACTGCCTGATGTTATGGTGCTAAGTTCTTTTAGTAGAACTAGACACTTTTAGTAGATTATTCAAATGATTGAATTCATGATAATATGAAATTCATATTTGACATTCTACAGAGGATGGCAGAGATGGAGGAGAGCTTAATGAGTGGGACCCTGACCAGGATGATCTACTTGATGAATAAACATATATTATTTAGAGTATGTGGGGACTTGACAGTTCACCTGCTATTACCCATGTTGATGAAGTCCATTTACTTGAGACGTACATTTTTGCTATCTCTATTTTGCGAATATTATTATACTTGTTTCCTGTATTTGTAAGGCCTTGGACTACTTTGATGGCCTACTTATACCTGACTATTATGCATATGTTGGTTTTTGAACTGATTTTGAGATTTATTTTGGGTATGCTGATCTCAGAACAGATTCATGATAAGGATGGTTCACTCATTTGGATTGCAAATGATGATTGAGTTTGAATCCGAGTTGATTGTCTTGGATCAAATGTGAATGATTCATATTTGTTTGAACATTACACTAACCACCTTATTGGATTGTGCTGTATGGTGAACATAGGAGGAGATTGTTGGATATATTATCTAATATATAATCCAAATAATATGTTCACATACAAGCCCAATAAATAAAAGTGTGTTTATGGGCTAGAGCCCAATAACTCGCATATAACTCTAGGGTTTCCTACGCTGGAGGTAACACTGTTGAGCATTCCAAACTTGATGTCTCTTGGTGTAATACTTCAAGCAACGCTTCGTTTTCTCTCTCAAACCCTTAACCTCCAACAGTTTATGGATTGTCCAAAATTTTAACTATTCGAATGCGGTTATCTTTCAAATTCAAACTTCAACTACCTCGGAGATTGTAAGCCTCGACTTGATTCTTTCAAATGCACGTTCTCATCCACAAACGGTTACAATCAACGGGGATAACATCTGATCCAATTCTTACTTAACATTCATCTACAATATTCACTTCCACTGCTGTAATCCACCCCTTGCCTTGCCAAGCATGACAAGTCGACAACTTTGTTCAGGTGAACGAGTGTTCCTCACGCAATTATAGTACAATCTGCCACCACGAATGATCCGTGGACGTTCTATACACAAAGCAATCTTATTCAGGATGACGACAGGCTCTAGATTGGGGAATAGCCGTGGTCGTCGTCTTCGACAATGGGCTGAGAAAGAACGGTGAATATGACAAAGGTCCCGAACAGTACTGTCACGACCGCGGTGAAGTTGACGAGCAAGGCCTCCGAACTGTACTTCGCGAGCCCCGAGTTCTCAAGGAACGTGAGCTTCTCCAAGAAGCCTAGCGTCGCATTTCCCACCGCCAATAGATACACAAACAGCCCGAACAGCACGTGCCATGGAAGTGAGGCGCTCCTTATCTCATTCGTTCCTCCGGGGAAGAAGAAGATGATGAACCCATATATCCACTGCACATCATCTCCTTAGCCTCAGATTAATTATGACCGACTGACAAGAAAATTAGCTAACTAGGGGATTCCAGGCACTATAAGTACTTGGCAAATCCGGTTTCTTAATGTACAGCCGATAATGCTGAATTAATTGTATCTACTTTGTGTTTCTTAGGCCTTGAAAATGCAGATAAACATAGCTTTGAAGCGATCAGCAAACACACCTGAATGCCGTAGAGTACAATGATGCAGATCCCCAGCCAGGAGTGCAAGCTGTAGAGATTGACAATGGAACTCTCATTGTGATACTTGAACGCGGCATATATTCCGATGATGCCGAGTGCCAAAGCGATGGCGTGCAGCACCATGTGTATTATCTTCTTCGTTTCCTTCTTCAGAGGCAATGTCTTGTAAGTTATGATGGCTGCATTTTCGATAAAAAAAAAATGGGACGATTCCCACTGGTGTTAGTCCGTGGTTTGGTCGCGGAAGCGAAGAGTTTACAAAATGAAACGGTGAGACGACATGTTGGCTTGATTCAAAAGTACCTTCTCCTCCGATGATGACCAAGCCAAGAAGCATCAGCACAGGATGAATCTGTCATCCACGAGCACAGGCCCGGTGAAGAACTTGATAATAGCGAGAGGAATGAAGGGCTCATAACCGAAGTGTAAAATGAAAGAAACAGTCAAACCACGAGGCGGGAGAAGACTATTCGAGACATCAACATCGACATCACATTTATCCCAAATCAGTTGGGGTCGACAGTCGATGAACCCGAAGCGAAAAGCATAAAATATACTAAAATAAAAGCAAAGACATGGCTCCAAAAGCAAAATAAATAAATAAATATAAAAAAATATAGAAATGACTAAACATGACACTCTAGAACATAGGAAATCTCCCCCGCTACAACACAAATAGCTTTCCTCTACTCAGTCCTAAGACAGACCGTACGCCAATCTATTTCCCACTCCATTAAATCTGTGTTTTACTACATTTCCCCAAATAAATTGTTTTTTTTTTTTTTTTTTTTTTTTTTTTTTTAGGCCCAACC
>JAGVVM010017402.1:0-20662 GCA_019149425.1 Psidium friedrichsthalianum
ACAATTACAATAGGTAATTTTGGTAATTTTTCCCTTTCCCGTTTGATACCTTTTTTCTCTAACCGATGATTTGGCGCATGAGAATGTGTGTTTCCTCGTTCCATTCCCTTCTAGTTCATATTGTTCGCAAGGCATGATAGGTGGTTATTTGGTGAAGGCTACCCAACCTGTTGGTTAAACATTAGGCCCCGGTTGATCAGTTCGATCTTTGTCAGCTGATGAAATTCCTAGATCTTGTATCCGAGGGTGGCGGATAAGTTATGTAGATCCCTCTATTATGGCGTATGTGTTTTCTTGAAGTTTTCACCAAAAGAAGCGAACGTGCAGTTAATTAATGAATTACTGGATCAACAAAAGTGGGTGAAACGAAATACCGTTTTATTATTATTATTATTATTATTATTATTATTTATATTCTCATAAATTCATAAATCTCTTTAAATTCATGTTTCTCTTAAAGTCGCATATCACTTGAATTCATGAATCTCTTTAGGCTCCATTTATTAAAAAAAAAACTTTTAAAAAATGTTTTTCGGATTTTTCAACGTTTGGTATTTTGAAAAATAAGCTAGTAGGAAAATATTTTTTATCCATGATAAAAAAATTTTCAAAAGTGGAGAAAATATTTTTCCTCTTTTTTTTTTTTGAGAGAAAAGCATTTTTCCCTACTTTTCGCTCCATCAACTCCTTCACGATTATTTTCTTTTACAGTATTTTTTATTTTCTTTTCCCCTTCTTCTCCCCTTCCTCCGCTTGCTTGCGGCTCCTTCCTCTTTCTTCCCCGCGCAACCGTGGATCTCGATGACGGCCGGTGGCCGACAGGAGGGAGACTTGCCAGAGGGCAACAAGGCACAAGCTCGCTTGAGGTCGACTTGGCCGTCGGAATCTGGTGAGCTCGCGTCGATCGTCGGTCACTGGCCGTAGCTGTGGTTCGGGCTCTAGATCTAAGAGACGATTCGTTTGCCGATTATCGCGATCCTAGAGCTCCTCGAGGTGGCGGCCATACAAAAGTGTCTTCTGTGCTGAAGTAGAAGAAGAAGATGGATGGAAGAGGGAGATGACAGGGCAATGGCCAGTCGAAGAAAGAGGTAGAAGACGGAAAGAAACACAAATAAAAAGAGAAAATAGAAAAATAAAGAAAATAATTGGAAATTTAAATTTTTAAAAATAAAAAGTAAAAGGTAAAAAATTTTTTAATTTTTTTTATTGGAAAGGTGTGTAACGGGGCGAAAAATGATTTTCATTACAACAGTGGAAAATATTTTTCAATTCGTTTTTAGGTTTCAGTCAAATAACGAAAATATCGTCATTTTTTTAGAAAACAACTCATTGAAAAATATTTTTCCAAAGACGCCACATTTTTCACGAAACAAACGAAGTCTTAATTTCATGTATCTCTTGAGTGCGTGTACTTTCAATTCGATAAATTGTTTGGAACTATTCTTCTTTCAAAAGGAGATCCGAACAAGATTCATAGAAGAAATACATCTCTCATCTTTTCACTTCGATTTTTTTTCTCTAAGAGTGGCGATTTTGACAAATGTTCGACAAAGTCTTGCTTGCACGGTGCTAATTCTAACGGGGTTTCAAGCATTGTATATTAGGAGCAATAGTTCTCAAAGTAGTTCAGAACCGTCAGTAGGAACCGACCGCCTTGAGAAGATTCCGATTACTGCATCACACATCATATGTAAGTCTATCACAATTTTATAGGGCAATAAATTTATAGCAATTGCGGCAAATTTCACATTCGGTATGTAACAGTAACCACTAAAACTGTTATTGCTTTCTTGGTGTCATTATTTTTCTGTTAATAAACAAATAGTATTCCTATATTCCTCCTAGCATTTACCTTAATTTTCGAAGTGAATTGTTATACCAACAACAGAATCTAATTTAAAAGGAAAAGACGTCCGCTTTCTTTTCACTTGGACCGAGGTATTTGCCTTCTCCGGTCCTCCTTCGTTGCCTGGTGATCATGGGACCCCATATTAAGTCCTTCCTCGACTGATAGGTGGTCGTTTGATTTCTCCCCAAGGGAATAAAAAACAAACATACCCTCCTTTTTTTTTTTTTTTTTTTTTTGTTGTTTTGGTCGAAAAAGATAAAGAGAATGTCCAATCGTGTGGGTCGCGGGCTCATCATTCCCCTCCCCTTTGTTTTAGCTTCCCCCACGATGAAGAAACTAAAGGCCATGGGTTTCCAGCCATGTTTTTTTTTTTTTTTCTCCGTTGCTCTCATCAGATACACCTATGAAAATGCTGCGTCTTTCAGAGAATTTGACCAGATGAGAAAGCCGCCAATGGCAATCTCGAGATGTTACGAAGTCAATACAAATGTTTTTCTTACCACATGCTTTTCTTTTTTTTTTTTTCTGGGGTGGAACTTAGCACATACTATAGGTGCACAGAAGTGGACACAGCAGGGCTGGAAACTCCTGCGGCGGACTGAATCACAGCCCACGGGAAGAGAGAGGGGAGACTTCTGAAGGTGGGATCTTGACTGTAAGAAAGAGGGCGGACCAAAAAAGAAAAAAAAATTCTGAAGGTGGGATTTTTATCAGGGGAAAAAGTGAGACTTCTCCAGAGGGATGGTTGACTATAGTTGACGGAACGAGCCTCTCTTCTTCTGCTTTCGCTGCTTTTTGATGCAACGCTCCCCATCTGCAGCATTTTAGCATTTCGGCGCATCTCTGTCAAATTCTCCGATCTGGTGAGTCCCCCCAAATCTCTCCTTCCTCCCGCATCTTTGGATCATCTCTCTCTCTCTCTCTCTCCTCATTTGGGTCACATTTCTTTTCTCAAAAACGCATGAGTTCTGTAATGGTTAGTGACCCGATGTTTGGGAGATGCATCTTCTTGTTATGCTCAATCCATCCTCGCCACCGCCACCGCCACCGCCACCGCCATCGTCATCGTCATCCCCGAAAGAGTCTCCTTTCCCTTGCATGATTGCGCTAGTTGAATTCTCTTGTATGCTATTGTTTTCTGTTTTCTTTTTACGGTCCGAATTTCTCTCCAGGGATATATTGCTTGCTGAGGATGTCCTTTATGATCCGTGATGGACAAATCACTTAGTTTTGTTCCTTTTTTGTTTTTCCTTGCTTGTCACTTTTTGCATTTAATTGGGAAAAAAGAGGGCTAATATCACAAAAACCCCAAACTGATACACCTGTAATAAATTTATCAAAAATCATTTTTTTGACCATAAAAAATCCTAAATTGGTACAACCAATGATAATTTACACCGAACTAATTTTTTTACCATAAAAATCATAAACTTGTATATATGTGTAAATTTATCTTATATTATTTTCATTAAATTAAGTTATACCACAAAAAACTGAAATTGATACACTTGTAATTAAATAGAGGGTAACATGTATACTTGAAATCGTCGCATGTCATTAAACTCAACAATTTGACGATAAATTTAACGAAAATTAATAAAAGATAGATTTATCACGGCTAATATCGGTTTGGGGTAAATTTATCATAGGTGTACCAATTTAGAATTTTGGTGGTGTTAACGCAAAAAAAAAAATATGAAATTTTGGAATTCACAAGTTGAGTCCTCTCTCTATGAATGGCTCATCTATACTTTCTTTGCAGTCACACATATATGTTCTATTATACTTAAGATCTCTTTGAGAAAGGCTTTAACCAAGAGACTTTGGCCTCTTGGGCCAAACTTTGGAATTCACAATTTGAGTCCTCTTTGTGAATGACTCATCCATACCTTCCATGCATTCATATATATAGGCTCTGTTACTTAGATCCATTTGAGAAAGGCTTTTTAGAAGAGACTTTGAGATTCTTGGGTCAAATTTGGTTGTTCGGTGAATTTTTTCCAATTTTACTATGAGGAAAAATTGGTTTTGCCAAGGCCGAAAGCCCAGGCTAGTCTTGGAATGCTTGGGCTTTCAGCTTTCTTAGCATACATTTAGTAGTTTTTTCTTCTTCTAAAACTATCCTCAACTATTCGTCTTCTCTGTGTGAGGCAGTTAGTGAGGTTGTGCGACCTCAGGCGACCCTCGCCTGGGGTTGTTGGTGCTAGATCTAAATCGTCAACTCCGACAAAGGGTTTGAATTTTTGTTTTGAAGAGATTACAATTTAACGAAGATTTTTGTATTTTGGAAGATTTCTTTAATTTAAACTTCTTTGCATTTTTCAAAAAAAAATTCCCAAAAAGTCCAATCGAACGCAGCCTTAGTTTGTAGCAAACCAAGTTAAATTATTTTCTTAGGAATTAGTTATTTTTATTTATTAATTTTAGATGACCATCGTACATATAAAGTATAGAAAACGCCTGATAAGATGGAATTAAATTTGGAAAGCAAGGATAGTTTTGGAATTGATCTCATTTTTTGCCCTTCAATTTGCTGACTGAACGTCCACCGGACATGTTATGGCCACGTCAACATTAGCATTCTAAAGTTAATATACACGGAGGCGCGTGAGATGACGCGGCTGTGACAGATCTGAGCGACTGCCGTTGGCGCTGCTCAATGTTCTTATTTTATATGCCAACTCCGGCGTTGACGGTAGTCAAACTCACATTACGGCACTGAAGAGTCTGACATCTCCGTCTCTCTCGCTCTCCCCTCCTTCTGTCGTGGCTTTTGCCACGACAGGGCATCTGGAAATGGAGTGCTTCAGGCCACGCCGGCCGTTTCCGGTCCATCGGCTGTGCATGCCGATTCCATGTAAGAACACGACTTCTATGATCGCGACGCTCGCTCTGGTAACTTAGATTTTGAGGTCTCGATTGTTCATCTCTGGTAACTTAGATTTCGAGCTCTCAGATTGTTCATCTCTGTAATAGTCATTTCTCGCCTTTTCGAGCGAAGTTTTCTTACTCCAATCTGTCGTAGATGTTTTAAAAGCCTCTTACGGCTATCCTGCTTGCTAAGATGTTCTTACGTTTCTTAATTCAGTCGAAGATGCGTGGGCGCCGTGGGTAATGTAGTCGTTCCCGTGAGGGAGAGACGGACCATATGCTTTGACTGTGCACTTCATTTGAAATAGACGGTGATGGATTAAGAATCCATTTAGCAATTGTTTCGGACATGGATCGATGAACTCGTTACGAGGAAGGGGATCAACATGCTTGTGTTGTTGTACTTGGTTTGGTCATCTCGAGGATATGAAGTTTTCATCCTGCCAAGCGCTTAATTTTGTCGGGCAATCATATATAGGACTTGGCCGCGGTCGCATTCCCGCATAGTTATGAGGTGGTTACTAGTTGATGAGTTGTGAATAGGCACTTTTGACCGTGTCTAGGTTTTTTCCTTCAAGGTGTGTCTAGATGTATCTGCAAATAGCTAAAGAGGTAAGAATTGAGATTGCATAGTTTGACTCTTTAGTTTTGGTTATATGGAACTCAATCTGTCATTTTTGTGAGCATTACGCAGAGGCAATATCCATGTTACGTCTTCAAGTTAACTTCATTCTTCTTCTTCTTCATTTTAAATGCAGTTAGAATCTTTGAGATAGCATGGGTACGAGTAGGACTATTGAGTTGTACGGTTCTACTCATCCATTAGTGCAGAAGCAGTCAAGGATTTTCTGGAGCAATATCTTGGCAAAATGACTGTTTATGCAGTGGAAATTCTGAAACCAAGAGTTGGAGAGCAAAGAACACGGGCATATGTTCAATTTACTGCTAAATGTGACAGCGAAGATATAATTTTTCTCGCTAATAATAAGGATCTCTGGTATGGTTATTCATATTTAATGGCTTCGAATGGGGTTCTGATATTGTTCCAAATCCCAAGGTCTTTGAGCACTGCCTGGATGATGTAACTTTGCATTTTGGATGTCAGACTTCTGAGGATACGTTCACTGCCTTGTGGAAGAGCCCAAATGCCTCTGTAAAATTTGGATTTGGCATGAGAAAATTGTTTTTCCTCTTGACCTATAATTTTGTGGACTACAAGCTTGAGCTCTCCTATGAGAATATTTGGCAGATTCAGCTGCACCAACCACTCGGTCGAACTCTGAAGTATCTAGTCATTCAGGTTTGATGCTTCAACTTAATGCTTGATGTTTTTAAGCCAAAACATTGATTGCTATGTTCTTGTAGGTAGTGGAAATGTTGATGAATCATATGCGGTAGGAGGGCCTAGACAATGCAGCTTGTGGTGAATCACAATATGCAAAAACCTGCTGTTTTACTTCTTTGAGGAAGATACTCTTTCTATGATGTTGATTTTTGAACTTCCCCAATCCTCATATTATTGGTCAAGCAGCAATTTTCCCCTTTAATAGCACAATAGTTTTATATGCCCGCTAAGCTGGAAACTACTAATTTTTTTTTTTGTTCTCTCTGTGGTCTTATCTTACCAGTTACTAGGTGCGTGCCCCTCGGATCTATGGAAAGATTCCTGCACTCTCAAATATTTTATGGCAGCTCCTGATGACCAATGGGTTAGGGCAGTTGATTTTACCCCATCTTTCTGTATTGGCCAAGCTTCCTCTTTGTGTTTGGAACTTCAACATCATCATCAGCTTCCTGATTTTGATAAGCATCTTGTTTGCTGCGAGGAACAGAGTGGGCAGTTCACCCTGAAATGTACCCCTCCTTGTACTTATCGTTCACATCTTGTACCTGTTGTGCTTCCACCTGCCGGAGTTGCCTTGCCATATGGAATCTTGTTCAAAGTCTGTTCCTTGGTTCAGCATGGGTATCTACCATGGCCAGTTCTTGATTCAAAATTTTTCCGGCTGGTTGATCCGAGAAGAATGGACATGATGTTGCTTGCGTAGAACATGCTTTGGAAAAACTGGGTCGTCTAAAACAATGCTGTTACCATCCTGTAACTTGGCTTGAGGAGCAGTATCGGAGGTATCTGAGTACTGACCATAAACCTACAGCAGGCACTCTTTCTTTAGATGATGGGTTGGTGTATGTACGTAGGGTTCAAGTAACTCCTTCTAAGATGTATTTCTGTGGTCCAGAAGTGAATGTTTCCAATCGGGTGCTGCGTAACTATCTTGGAGATATTGATAATTTTCTCCGTGTTTCTTTTGTTGATGAGGAACTGGACAAAATTTATTCAACAAATTTGTCTCCGCGCAACTCTGCAAATAATGAAAGGCGAAGCGGAATTTATAAGAGGATAGTCTCAACATTGAGAGATGGAATTGTTATTGGTGATAAGAGGTTTGAGTTTCTTGCCTTTTCAGCAAGTCAATTACGGGATAGTGCTGTTTGGATGTTTGCTTCCAGGAAAGGTCTTACTGCAGCAGATATAAGGGAGTGGATGGGGGTTTTCGTAAGATACGAAATGTGGCAAAATATGCTGCCAGACTGGGTCAATCCTTTGGTTCATCAACAGAAACTCTTAACGTCAGGAAAGATGAAGTTGAAAGGATACCAGATGTGAAAAACATAAGGCATGGAGTTGAATATGTTTTCTCTGATGGTATTGGGAAAATATCTCACCAATTTGCTGTGGAAGTGGCTAGAAAATGTGGCCTTACAAGTTCAATCCCATCTGCATTTCAGATTCGATATGGTGGGTTCAAAGGTGTTGTGGCAGTGGATCCAACTTCATCAAAAAAATTATCATTAAGAAGCAGCATGCTCAAATATGAATCATCAAATATGAAAAACTAGATGTTTTAGCATGGAGCAGGTATCAGCCTTGCTTTCTTAATCGCGAGATTATTACTCTGTTGTCTACTCTTGGAGTCGAGGATCATATTTTTGAAAGGAAGCAAAGAGAGGCGCTTTGTCAACTGGATGCTATTTTAACGGATCCTCTGGTGGCGCAGCATGCACTGGAACTCATGTCTCCAGGAGAGAGTGCTAAGGTTCTTCAAGAAATGCTTATCTGTGGTTATGAGCCAGATGTGGAACCCTTTCTATCGATGATGCTTCGAACATTCTGTGCATCGAAGTTGCTTGACTTGCGTACCAAAGCGAGGATCTTTGTGCCAAATGGAAGATCAATGATGGGATGTATGGATGAAACAAGGACTTTGAAATATGGTCAGGCGTTTGTACAACTGTCTAGTGTTGGAAATTTGCAGATTGGAAGCAAAACCATGCTAAAGTCGAGCAGAAGTGAGTCACCCCTCGACACCTTTATCTTTCAGGGAGATTTGGTGGTTGCGAAAAACCCTTGCCTGCATCCTGGAGATGTCCGTGTCTTAAAGCTGTTGATGTTCCATCTCTGCACCTATGGTTGATTGCGTTGTTTTTCCTCAGAAGGGAAGAGGTAAGTTTTTTCCTTTTACTGCTGGTACTCATTTTCTTCTATGTCAGTTCTTCTCATTCCCACTGAGCAACATTCTAGGCAGTTAAGTCTGGACTCATTTCTCTCTGTTTTTTTTTTTTTCCACTTTTTATTGTCTCAAACCTCCGGTCTCAGCCTCCGCCAACCCCTTTCCCCAACAACCCCTCCCATAGTGGGTTTACTGGGAAATTGTGATTATTTTGTAAAAACATGGAGAGTGCACTAGTTTATAAAGATGCCAAGGTGCCGTTGAAATGTACGGAAACTTTTATGAGAAAGATTTTGTCAAAGCTATCAAGGACAGAGTACTCAGCATGTGAATTAACTGAAAGGCGTATCAGCATTTTCTTTGTTTGGTCATGTGTTTAGTAATTATATAGATGGCAACATTCATGTAACTGGGATTTGTACAAACAATATGTGGACTTCTGCACAAAAGATATTGTCCTAACAAACCCATATCGTCCATCTTAGACAACCATATGTAAGCAGATAAAATCATTGATCACATGACCTCTCAACTCCATTTTTTCATCTAGTTGGTCAACCAGCATCTCTGGCTATAAGTAGAACTTGACATATTTCTTCAGTCATGATAATCATTGTATCTCTCAGTTATTTACTGAATAGATACCAAAAAGATTGATTTATCCGGACTTGCTAGACTTCATATTATGAGCAATCATGGAGCAGACCTAGATTTAATTTCCCTGGTTGTTCATGCAAGTTCCCCCCCCCCGTACCAGATAGCATTTAGCACAATCTACACGTTTTTCTGATATTTCGCTACTAACCTCCAGGCCACATCCAAATGAATGTTCGGGAAGTGATCTGGATGGAGATATCTACTTTGTTTGTTGGGATCCTGATCTGTTTCCTCCTTGTTTGTGTCAACCCATGGATTATACCCCAGCACCTACTGTTCTCTTGATCATGATATCACCATTGAGGTACTGATTGGCCACATGCTTGCCCGTTAACATGATCTTTGAGAGGACCACCCTGATGGTAGTTTGCATTCATATGGTTCGAAAGATACTTATATGCAATAAATCTTAGTTGAGGCTGTTGGATGAGATCAATGATTTCTAAAGAACGGTTGCAATGGTATTTAGTGTGGTTTTGTTCTACCCAGATATCGTATTCTTTTGACAATGAATATGAACAGAGATTTTGATAAAAACCTGAGTTGAATGTTCTTATTAGTTATCGAATAGATATGCCATTATTGCTAGAACTGGATCATAATTTATGTGGACCGACAACATCTTCAATTTCCTCAGAACTAAATTGAAAAGGAATACCTTGTCATGGCTTAGCAAATTAAACTGTTCAAATTTGTACAGATAGTTGTCATCTTTGGCATTGACATTGCTTCTTCCCTTTTGGTTCTCCATCTTTTGGCTCTTCAAATATATTAACATATAGAACGGAATAGGCTATGTTGTGGAACTGCTGAATGGAGAGTTTCTATGTGCAACCATTGAAGTCTTCTATAAGGGAAACCAGTAGATGCACAAGTATCAGACATCACTAGATCCCCTCATAGTTTATGAAGCAATGATATACTTGAAAGCTAGATCATGTGGATGGCACTGTTTAATTCAAATTATGGCACAACTCATTTAGCAATGCTCGTTACAAAGCAGATATTTGAGCATCTAGTCTGTTTTATTAGCATAGTGTAATTTTTGTTGCTCAGCACGTGAACCTTATAGTTGTTTAACTTGTTAAAGATGGTGCCCTTCATTCTGTAGAAATACTACAGAATGAAGGGCACCATCTTTAACAAGTTAAACAACTATAAGGTTCACGTGCTGAGCAACAAAAATTACACTATGCTAATAAAACAGACTAGATGCTCAAATATCTGCTTTGTAACGAGCATTGCTAAATGAGTTGTGCCATAATTTGAATTAAACAGTGCCATCCACATGATCTAGCTTTCAAGTATATCATTGCTTCATAAACTATGAGGGGATCTAGTGATGTCTGATACTTGTGCATCTACTGGTTTCCCTTATAGAAGACTTCAATGGTTGCACATAGAAACTCTCCATTCAGAAGTTCCACAACATAGCCTATTCCGTTCTATATGTTAATATATTTGAAGAGCCAAAAGATGGAGAACCAAAGGGAAGAAGCAATGTCAATGCCAAAGATGACAACTATCTGTACAAATTTGAACAGTTTAATTTGCTAAGCCATGACAAGGTATTCCTTTTCAATTTAGTTCTGAGGAAATTGAAGATGTTGTCGGTCCACATAAATTATGATCCAGTTCTAGCAATAATGGCATATCTATTCGATAACTAATAAGAACATTCAACTCAGGTTTTTATCAAAATCTCTGTTCATATTCATTGTCAAAAGAATACGATATCTGGGTAGAACAAAACCACACTAAATTACCATTGCAACCGTTCTTTAGAAATCATTGATCTCATCCAACAGCCTCAACTAAGATTTATTGCATATAAGTATCTTTCGAACCATATGAATGCAAACTACCATCAGGGTGGTCCTCTCAAAGATCATGTTTAACGGGCAAGCATGTGGCCAATGAGTACCTCAATGGTGATATCATGATCAAGAGTAACAGTAGGTGCTGGGGTATAATCCATGGGTTGACACAAACAAGGAGGAACCAGATCAGGATCCCAACAAACAAAGTAGATATCTCCATCCAGATCACTTCCCGAACATTCATTTGGATGTGGCCTGGAGGTTAGTAGCGAAATATCAGAAAAACGTGTAGATTGTGCGTAAATGCTATCTGGTACGGGGGGGAACTTGCATGAACAACCAGGGAAATTAAATCTAGGTCTGCTCCATGATTGCTCATAATTATGAAGTCTAGCAAGTCCGGATAAATCAATCTTTTTGGTATCTATTCAGTAAATAACTTGAGAGATACAATGATTATCATGACTGAAGAAATATGTCAAGTTCTACTTATAGCCAGAGATGCTGGTTGACCAACTAGATGAAAAAATGGAGTTGAGAGGTAATGTGATCAATGATTTTATCTGCTTACATATGGTTGTCTAAGATGGACGATATGGGTTTGTTAGGACAATATCTTTTGTGCAGAAGTCCACATATTGTTTGTACAAATCCCAGTTACATGAATGTTGCCATCTATATATATTACTAAATACATGACCAAACAAAGAAAATGCTGATACGCCTTTCAGTTAATTCACATGCTGAGTACTCTGTCCTTGATAGCTTTGACAAAATCTTTCTCATAAAAGTTTCCGTACATTTTCAACGGCACCTTGGCATCTTTATAAACTAGTGCACTCTCCATGTTTTTACAAAATAATCACAATTGCCCAGTAAACCCACTATGGGAGGGGTTGTTGGGGAAACGGTTGGCGGAGACCGGAGGTTTGAGACAATAAAAAGTGGAAAAAAAAAAAACAGAGAGAAATGAGTCCAGACTTAACTGCCTAGAATGTTGCTCAGTGGGAATGAGAAGAACTGACATAGAAGAAAATGAGTACCAGCAGTAAAAGGAAAAAACTTACCTCTTTCCCTTCTGAGGAAAAACAACGCAATCAACCATATGGTGCAGAGATGGAACATCAACAGCCTTTAAGACACGGACATCTCCAGGATGCAGGCAAGGGTTTTTCGCAACCACCAAATCTCCCTGAAAGATAAAGGTGTCGAGGGGTGACTCACTTCTGCTCGACTTTAGCATGGTTTTGCTTCCAATCTGCAAATTTCCAACACTAGACAGTTGTACAAACGCCTGACCATATTTCAAAGTCCTTGTTTCATCCATACATCCCATCATTGATCTTCCATTTGGCACAAAGATCCTCGCTTTGGTACGCAAGTCAAGCAACTTCGATGCACAGAATGTTCGAAGCATCATCGATAGAAAGGGTTCCACATCTGGCTCATAACCACAGATAAGCATTTCTTGAAGAACCTTAGCACTCTCTCCTGGAGACATGAGTTCCAGTGCATGCTGCGCCACCAGAGGATCCGTTAAAATAGCATCCAGTTGACAAAGCGCCTCTCTTTGCTTCCTTTCAAAAATATGATCCTCGACTCCAAGAGTAGACAACAGAGTAATAATCTCGCGATTAAGAAAGCAAGGCTGATACCTGCTCCATGCTAAAACATCTAGTTTCATATTTGATGATTCATATTTGAGCATGCTGCTTCTTAATGATAATTTTTTTGATGAAGTTGGATCCACTGCCACAACACCTTTGAACCCACCATATCGAATCTGAAATGCAGATGGGATTGAACTTGTAAGGCCACATTTTCTAGCCACTTCCACAGCAAATTGGTGAGATATTTTCCCAATACCATCAGAGAAAACATATTCAACTCCATGCCTTATGTTTTTCACATCTGGTATCCTTTCAACTTCATCTTTCCTGACGTTAAGAGTTTCTGTTGATGAACCAAAGGATTGACCCAGTCTGGCAGCATATTTTGCCACATTTCGTATCTTACGAAAATCCCCCATCCACTCCCTTATATCTGCTGCAGTAAGACCTTCCCTGGAAGCAAACATCCAAACAGCACTATCCCGTAATTGACTTGCTGAAAAGGCAAGAAACTCAAACCTCTTATCACCAATAACAATTCCATCTCTCAATGTTGAGACTATCCTCTTATAAATTCCGCTTCGCCTTTCATTATTTGCAGAGTTGCGCGGAGACAAATTTGTTGAATAAATTTTGTCCAGTTCCTCATCAACAAAAGAAACACGGAGAAAATTATCAATATCTCCAAGATAGTTACGCAGCACCCGATTGGAAACATTCACTTCTGGACCACAGAAATACATCTTAGAAGGAGTTACTTGAACCCTACGTACATACACCAACCCATCATCTAAAGAAAGAGTGCCTGCTGTAGGTTTATGGTCAGTACTCAGATACCTCCGATACTGCTCCTCAAGCCAAGTTACAGGATGGTAACAGCATTGTTTTAGACGACCCAGTTTTTCCAAAGCATGTTCTACGCAAGCAACATTCATGTCCATTCTTCTCGGATCAACCAGCCGGAAAAATTTTGAATCAAGAACTGGCCATGGTAGATACCCATGCTGAACCAAGGAACAGACTTTGAACAAGATTCCATATGGCAAGGCAACTCCGGCAGGTGGAAGCACAACAGGTACAAGATGTGAACGATAAGTACAAGGAGGGGTACATTTCAGGGTGAACTGCCCACTCTGTTCCTCGCAGCAAACAAGATGCTTATCAAAATCAGGAAGCTGATGATGATGTTGAAGTTCCAAACACAAAGAGGAAGCTTGGCCAATACAGAAAGATGGGGTAAAATCAACTGCCCTAACCCATTGGTCATCAGGAGCTGCCATAAAATATTTGAGAGTGCAGGAATCTTTTCATAGATCCGAGGGGCACCTAGTAACTGGTAAGATAAGACCACAGAGAGAACAAAAAAAAAATTAGTAGTTTCCAGCTTAGCGGGCATATAAAACTATTGTGCTATTAAAGGGGAAAATTGCTGCTTGACCAATAATATGAGGATTGGGGAAGTTCAAAAATCAAACATCATAGAAAGAGTATCTTCCTCAAAGAAGTAAAACAGCAGGTTTTTTGCATATTGTGATTCACCACAAGCTGCATTGTCTAGGCCCTCCTACCGCATATGATTCATCAACATTTCCACTACCTACAAGAACATAGCAATTCAATGTTTTGGCTTAAAAACATCAAGCATTAAGTTGAAGCATCAAACCTGAATGACTAGATACTTCAGAGTTCGACCGAGTGGTTGGTGCAGCTGAATCTGCCAAATATTCTCATAGGAGAGCTCAAGCTTGTAGTCCACAAAATTATAGGTCAAGAGGAAAAACAATTTTCTCATGCCAAATCCAAATTTTACAGAGGCATTTGGGCTCTTCCACAAGGCAGTGAACGTATCCTCAGAAGTCTGACATCCAAAATGCAAAGTTACATCATCCAGGCAGTGCTCAAAGACCTTGGGATTTGGAACAATATCAGAACCCCATTCCGAAGCCATTAAATATGAATAACCATACCAGAGATCCTTATTATTAGCGAGAAAAATTATATCTTCGCTGTCACATTTAGCAGTAAATTGAACATATGCCCGTGTTCTTTGCTCTCCAACTCTTGGTTTCAGAATTTCCACTGCATAAACAGTCATTTTGCCAAGATATTGCTCCAGAAAATCCTTGACTGCTTCTGCACTAATGGATGAGTAGAACCCGTACAACTCAATAGTCCTACTCGTACCCATGCTATCTCAAAGATTCTAACTGCATTTAAAATGAAGAAGAAGAAGAATGAAGTTAACTTGAAGACGTAACATGGATATTGCCTCTGCGTAATGCTCACAAAAATGACAGATTGAGTTCCATATAACCAAAACTAAAGAGTCAAACTATGCAATCTCAATTCTTACCTCTTTAGCTATTTGCAGATACATCTAGACACACCTTGAAGGAAAAAAACTAGACACGGTCAAAAGTGCCTATTCACAACTCATCAACTAGTAACCACCTCATAACTATGCGGGAATGCGACCGCGGCCAAGTCCTATATATGATTGCCCGACCAAATTAAGCGCTTGGCAGGATGAAAACTTCATATCCTCGAGATGACCAAACCAAGTACAACAACACAAGCATGTTGATCCCCTTCCTCGTAACGAGTTCATCGATCCATGTCCGAAACAATTGCTAAATGGATTCTTAATCCATCACCGTCTATTTCAAATGAAGTGCACAGTCAAAGCATATGGTCCGTCTCTCCCTCACGGGAACGACTACATTACGCCCACGGCGCCCACGCATCTTCGACTGAATTAAGAAACGTAAGAACATCTTAGCAAGCAGGATAGCCGTAAGAGGCTTTTAAAACATCTACGACAGATTGGAGTAAGAAAACTTCGCTCGAAAAGGCGAGAAATGACTATTACAGAGATGAACAATCTGAGAGCTCGAAATCTAAGTTACCAGAGATGAACAATCTGAGACCTCAAAATCTAAGTTACCAGAGCGAGCGTCGCGATCATAGAAGTCGTGTTCTTACATGGAATCGGCATGCACAGCCGATGGACCGGAAACGGCCGGCGTGGCCTGAAGCACTCCATTTCCAGATGCCCTGTCGTGGCAAAAGCCACGACAGAAGGAGGGGAGAGCGAGAGAGACGGAGATGTCAGACTCTTCAGTGCCGTAATGTGAGTTTGACTACCGTCAACGCCGGAGTTGGCATATAAAATAAGAACATTGAGCAGCGCCAACGGCACTCGCTCAGATCTGTCACAGCCGCGTCATCTCACGCGCCTCCGTGTATATTAACTTTAGAATGCTAATGTTGACGTGGCCATGACATGTCCCCCGGTGGACGTTCAGTCAGCAAATTGAAGGGCAAAAAATGAGATCAATTCCAAACCTATCCTTGCTTTCCAAATTTAATTCCATCTTATCAGGCGTTTTCTATACTTTATATGTACGATGGTCATCTAAAATTAATAAATAAAAATAACTAATTCCTAAGAAAATAATTTAACTTGGTTTGCTACAACTAAGGCTGCGTTCGATTGGACTTTTTGGGAATTTTTTTTTGAAAAATGCAAAGAAGTTTAAATTAAAGAAATCTTCCAAAATACAAAATATCTTCGTTAAATTGTAATCTCTTCAAAACAAAAATTCAAACCCTTTGTCGGAGTTGACGATTTAGATCTAGCACCAACAACCCCAGGCGAGGGTCGCCTGAGGTCGCACAACCTCACTAACTGCCCTCACACAGAGAAGACGAATAGTTGAGGATAGTTTTAGAAGAAGAAAAAACTACTAATGTATGCTAAGAAAGCTGAAAGCCCAAGGCATTCCAAGACTAGCCTTGGGCTTTCGGCCTTGGCAAAACCAATTTTTCCTCATAGTAAATTGGAAAAAATTCACCGAACACCCAAAATTTGACCCAAGAATCTCAAAGTCTCTTCTAAAAAGCCTTTCTCAAATGGATCCTAAGTAACAGAGCCTATATATATGAATGCATGGAAGGTATGGATGAGTCATTCACAAAGAGGACTCAAATTGTGAATTCCAAAGTTTGGCCCAAGAGGCCCAAAGTCTCTTGGTTAAAGCCTTTCTCAAAGAGATCTTAAGTATAATAGAACATATATGTGTGACTGCAAAGAAAGTATAGATGAGCCATTCATAGAGAGAGGACTCAACTTGTGAATTCCAAAATTTCATATTTTTTTTTTTGGTTAACACCACCAAAAATTCTAAATTGGTACACCTATGATAAATTTACCCCAAACCGATATAGCCGTGATAAATCTATCTTTTATTAATTTTCGTTAAATTTTATCGTCAATTGTTGAGTTTAATGACATGCGACGATTATCAAGTATACATGTTACCCTCTATTTATTACAAGTGTATCAATTTCAGTTTTTTGTGGTATTAACTTAATTAATGAAAATTAATATAAGATAAATTTATCACATATATACAAGTTTATGATTTTTATGGTAAAAAAATTAGTTCGGTGTAAATTTATCATTGTTGTACCAATTTAGGATTTTTTATGGTCAAAAAAATGATTTTTGATAAATTTATTACAGGTGTATCAGTTGGGGTTTTTGTGATATTAGCCCTCTTTTTTCCCAATTAAATGCAAAAAGTGACAAGCAAGGAAAAACAAAAAAGGAACAAAAACTAAGTGATTTGTCCATCACGGATCATAAGGACATCCTCAGCAAGCAATATATCCCTGTGAGAGAAATTCGGACCGTAAAAAGAAAACAGAAACAATAGCATACAAGAGAATTCAACTAGCGCAATCATGCAAGGGAAAGGAGACTCTTTCGGGGATGACGATGACGATGGCGGTGGCGGTGGCGGTGGCGGTGGCGAGGATGGATTGAGCATAACAAGAAGATGCATCTCCCAAACATCGGGTCACTAACCATTACAGAACTCATGCGTTTTTGAGAAAGAAATGTGACCCAAATGAGGAGAGAGAGAGAGAGAGAGATGATCCAAAGATGCGGGAGGAAGGAGAGATTTGGGGGGACTCACCAGATCGGAGAATTTGACAGAGATGCGCCGAAATGCTAAAATGCTGCAGATGGGGAGCGTTGCATCAAAAAGCAGCGAAAGCAGAAGAAGAGAGGCTCGTTCCGTCAACTCTAGTCAACCATCCCTCCTGGAGAAGTTTCTCACTTTTTCCCCTGATAAAAATCCCACCTTCAGAATTTTTTTTTCTTTTTTGGTCCGCCCTCTTTCTTACAGTCAAGATCCCACCTCAGAAGTCTCTCCCTCTCTCTTCCCGTGGGCTGTGATTCAGTCCGCCGCAGGAGTTTCCAGCCCTGCTGTGTCCACTTCTGTGCACCTATAGTATGTGCTAAGTTCCACCCCAGAAAAAAAAAAAAAGAAAAGCATGTGGTAAGAAAAAACATTTTGTATTGACTTCGTTAACATCTCGAGATTGCCATTGGCGGCTTTCTCATCTGGTCAAATTCTCTGAAAGACGCAGCATTTTCATAGGTGTATCTGATGAGAGCAACGGAGAAAAAAAAAAAAAAACATGGCTGGAAACCCATGGCCTTTAGTTTCTTCATCGTGGGGGAAGCTAAAACAAAAGGGGAGGGGAATGATGAGCCCGCGACCCACACGATTTGGACATTCTCTTTATCTTTTTTCGACCAAAACAAAAAAAAAAAAAAAAAAAAAAAGGAGGGTATGCTTTGTTTTTTATTCCCTTGTGGGAGAAATCAAACGACCACCTATCAGGTCGAGGAAGGACTTAATATGGGGTCCCATGATTCACACAAGGCAACGTAGGAGTGACCGGAGAAGGCAATACCTCGTCCAGTGAAAAGAAAGCGGAGGTCTTTTACTTAGTATTCTTCTTGTTGGTATAACAATTCACTTCGAAAATTAAGGTAACATGCTAGGAGGAATATAGTAATACTATTTGTTTATTAACAGAAAAAATAATGACACCAAGAAAGCAATAACAGTTTTAGTGGTTACTGTTACATACCGAATGTGAAATTTGCGCAATTGCTATAAATTTATTGCTATAAAATTGTGATAGACTTACATATGATGTGTGATGCAGCTAATCGAATCTTCTCAAGGCGGTCGGTTCCTACTGACGGTTCTGAACTACTTTGAGAACTATTGCTCCTAATATACAATGCCTTGAACCCCGTTAGAATTAGCACCGTGCAAGCAAGACTTTGTCGAACATTGTCAAAATCGCCACTCTTAGAGAAAAAAATCGAAGTGAAAAGATGAGAGATGTATTTCTTCTATGAATCTTGTTCGGATCTCCTTTTGAAAGAAGAATAGTTCCAAACAATTTATCGAATTTGAAAGTACACGCACTCAAGAGATACATGAATTAAGACTTCGTTTGTTTCGTGAAAAATGTGGCGTCTTTGGAAAAATATTTTTCAATGAGTTGTTTTCTAAAAAAATGACGATATTTTTCGTTATTTGACTGAAACCTAAAAAACGAATTGAAAATATTTTCCACTGTTTGTAATGGAAAATCATTTTTCGCCGTACACACCTTCAATAAAAAAAATTAAAAAATTTTTTACCTTTTACTTTTTATTTTTAAAAATTTAAATTTTCCAATTATTTTCTTTATTTTTTCTATTTTCTCTTTTTATTTTGTTTTTCCGTCTTCTACCTTTCTTCTTCGACTGGCCATTGCCCTGTCATCTCCCTCTTCCATCCATCTTCTTCTTCTACTTCAGCACAGAAGACACCTTTGTATGGCCGCCACCTCGAGGAGCTCTAGGATCGCGATAATCGGCAAACGAATCGTCTCTTAGATCTAGAGCCCGACCACAGCTACGGCCAGTGACGACGATCGACTGCCGAGCTCACCAGATTCCGACGGCCAAGTCGACCTCAAGCGAGCTTGTGCCTTGTTGCCCTCTGGCAAGTCTCCCTCCTGTCGGCCATCGGCCGTCATCGAGATCCACGGTTGGCGGAGGAAGAAAGAGGAAGGAGCCGCAAGCAAGCGGAGGAAGGTGGAAGAAGGGGAAAAGAAAATAAAAATACTGTAAAAGAAAATAATCGTGAAGGAGTTGATGGAGCGAAAAGTAGGGAAAAATGCTTTTCTCTCAAAAAAAAAAAAGAGAAAAATATTTTTCTCCACTTTTGAAAATTTTTTTATCATGGATAAAAAATATTTTCCTTACCTAGCTTATTTTTCACATACCAAACGTTGAAAAATCCGAAAAACATTTTTTAAAAGTTTTTTTTTTTAATAAATGGAGCCTAAAGAGATTCATGAATTCAAGTGATATGCGACTTTAAGAGAAACATGAATTAAAGAGATTTATTGAATTTATGAGATATATAAATAATATAATAATAATAATAATAATAATAAAACGGTATTTCGTTTCACCCACTTTTGTTGATCCATTAATTCATTAATTAACTGCACGTTCGCTTCTTTTGGTGAAAACTTCAAGAAACAACATTACGCCATAATAGAGGGATCTACATAACTTATCCGCCACCTCGGATACAAGATCTAGAATTTTCATCAGCTGACAAAGATCGAACTGATCAACCGAGGGCCTAATGTTTAACCCAACAGAGTTGAGCTCACCAAATAACCACCTACCCATGCCTTGCGAACATATGACCTAGAAGGGAATGGAACGAGGAAACAACATTCTCATGCGCCAAATCATCGGTTAGAAGAAAAAAGGTTATCCAAACCGGGAAAATTACCAAATTACCTATTGTAATTGTGTCGATTAGTCTTAAACTATTTTTTTTATTTTCAATTGAATCCTAAACCTTTTGAATTTATGTTAATGTAGTTCATCTGGTAACTTTGATCGATCGGCACTGATGTGATAAATTTTAATAACTATTTTCATATATATATATATATATATGATCGGATAGGCCTAGATAGGGTCACACCATGAACAAGGACAAATGATTCGTTCGCTTTTTTTTGTGACATTATCGGAACGGGAACCAACCAGCAACTCCCCTTGACAAGGTGCGTGACGAAGATGGATCGAAATGCACCATTTTTTGCGTGTGACTCCTTCTTCACTGATCTCTTTGTCCATCCTAAATTTGCTCGTTGCAAATGCTAAGCATCGAAACATACGCACTCTATACTTAAGAATTCATAGGCAACAACGCTCATCTGCTCAGCTAACTGTGGCTTTGGTGGAAAAAATGAAACACATTCCTGTGGTAAGCCGACAGCTAACGATTCGAGTTTTCTAGTTGAGCTCGAATTATTCTTTAGGTCTGCTGATTCATCTTGATGTCTGGTTGCTAAAAATTTGCTTGGGCCTGACCTCATGTCCAGTGCAACCGCGTGGGTGGAAAGAACGTAGTCAATAAAAAGGATTGATAATTAAAAACCAACGGCAACCTTAGCGTA